>JADLZN010006847.1:0-80140 GCA_018155175.1 Sinocyclocheilus anophthalmus
AACATCATGCTTTGGGGCTGTTTTTTTTGCAAAGGGACCAGGACGACTGATCCTTGTAAACTAAAGAATGAATGGGGCCATGTATCTTGAGATTTTGAGTGAAAACCTCCTTCATCAGCAAGGGCATTGAAGATGAAATGTGGCTTGGTCTTTCAGCATGACAATGATCCCACACACACCGCCCGGGCAACGAAGGAGTAAGAAGCATTTCAAGGTCCTGGAGAGGCCTAGCCAGTCTCCAGACCTGAACCCAATAGAAAATCTAGGGAGTTTACAATCAGGTGCCCAGCCGACAGCCCCAACACATTACTACTGCTCTAGAGGAAGATCTGCATGGAGGCATGGCCAAAATACCACAACCTTGTGTGCAACCCTTTGTGAAGACTTACAGAAAACGTTTGACCTCTGTCATTGCCAACAAAGTGTTTATAACAAAGTATTGAGATGAAATTTTTGTTATTGACCAAATACTTATTTTCCACCATAATTTGCCAATTAATTCTTTAAAAATCCTACATTGTGATTTTCTGGATTTTTTTTTTCTCTCATAGTTGAGGTATACCTATTTTGAAAATTACAGGCCTCTCTCATCTTGTTAAGTGGGAGAACTTGCACAACTGGTGGCTGACTAAATACTTTTTTTTCCCACGAATAGTACTCACTACGCACCCACTCGCTCTCAGACCCACACAACACCACATACTCCACTCCCACACACACACTCTCTCTCTCAGCCACCCCATACTCCACACTCACACACCCTTTCTCTATCAGACACACTCATACACACCTCACATACTCTACACACACACACACTCTCTCACACACACACACACAACACTCACACAACACTCACACAACACTCACACAACACTCACACAACACACACACAACACTCACACAACACTCACACAACACACACACAACACACACACAAAACACACACAACACACACACACAACACAACACAACACAACACACACAACAGCGCGAGTTTCCATGTAGTAACACACACGCCACCTATACCAAGTACAAAGGCTACCATCATTACCACACTGCGCCTCCAGGGACTCAATCCTGCGTGCCAACGTGTCCCCCGCTTAACCAGTACTGCCTAGGCCCTCTGAAGTTTGCTAAGGCATTTGGATGAGCCCAGAAGAGTATTGGGCAGGATTGGAAAATACTTTTTTTCCCCACTGTATAGTACTCCATACACACACACACTCTCTCTCTCAGACACACACCACACCTACCACTCACACACACACACCTCCTCTCAACACACACATATACCCCCACACTCCACACCCTTTCTCTATCAGCACACTCTACCACACTCCCTACTCTAACACCACACACCTCTCTCAGACCCACACACACACATACAGACACACACAACAGCGAGATCTGCAACGTCAGTAACACACACACTCACACACACACACACACACACACACAAACACACAAACACACACCACGTCGAGAGCTGCCATGCAGTAACCCACAACACACCACACTCACACATACACACTACACAAACCAGACACACACAACAGCGAGAGTTGCAATGTCAGTAACACAACTCACCCCTATCACACACATACCAACCACACAACGCCGAGAGCTCAATGGCAGTACATCACACACACACAACTCACACATACACACACACAACACAGACACACACCACATCGAGAGTTGCAATGTCAGTACACACACTCCCAATACCAAAACACACAAACCAGACACACCCCACATCGAGAGTTTTGGGCATGTAGTAACACACACTACACATATACACACCACACACATACCCGACCACACAACGCGAGATCTGCAATGTCCAGTAAACACACCACACACACTCACCAGCACACACACACACACGACACACCCAACAGCGATAGTTGCAATGTCAGTACACACACTCCACACCATTACCCCACATACACAACACAGACACACAACAGCGAGAGCGCAATGTCAGTAACCCACACACACAACCACTCACTTACACACACACACACACAAACACACTCCACATTACACACACATATACAAACACTACTCACACCAGACACACCCCATTCACATACACATTTTAACAATTTATTTAAGTCCACTTAAGAGAAATAACTTACAAGGACGTAAATATTATAGATGCAGTTAGATACATGTATAAAATCATGGACCAATGGCGTGCAACAGGTCTTCACAATATTAAGCATATCACTCAGTTGTTATGGGTATAAATAACAGCGTCTCCTCATATATGACGGCTGCCTATGATAGAGGACAAAGCACAGTACTTTGCTAGCCGTTTAGCCCTCTTTTTGGGCATCCTAAGTTGTTGAAGCCCTCTTACAACCAGCCTGTGTGTGTGTCTTAAACTACCGAATATAAAAACAAGTAATCGGCCTCTATAACCTTTCTCTGAAATGGTATTTAGGAGTGGTTGATATTTAATTACTTTGGTCATAAAGGCTTCCTCCATACTAGAGACAAAGGTACATGCCATCCCCAAAACAAACACCTCTCTACTCTCCTCATTAATCACAACAACATCTGGTGCATTAGCTGACAAACATGAAAGGATTTCAGAATTACTATTGAGATATTGAAACATGGATGATTTTACACAAGAATGTTTGTATATTCTTACTAGAGGTGGTAAATGGTTTGATATGTCTTTCACTATCAGGTGCACTGTTCTGTCGTGGCGTGCTGTGTACATCCCCTTGTAAGCACGGCAGCCGTTCAGGATATGTGGCAGTGTTTCAGTGATCTGTTCTGTAGTGTGATGCAGACAGTGAGGAACCTGAGCTGTAGGAAACCAGATAGAAAGGTTGAGTCTAGTAGGAAGAACTTGTAATCTGGCCTTTACTGTGAAAATGGCAATGTCCTCACTGAGTGCAGTATTCTTGAGAAATGAGTGAGAAACAGAGTGATCAGCAGAGGGAAGACATGCAAGTTTTCCCTGAAGGTTCAGTCCAGTCCAGTGTTGTTTTGGTGATACTGATGTAAATCCATGAGAGTTCGCCGGGCACCTGCGGATGTTAGCGGGTGGCTATATCCACCAAATGTGGCTGTTGCTTTGACATAAGTCTGGGGGTCAGTGATGATATCCTCTGAGACCCTCACACTCTCAGAGTCAGACCGGATCCACTCCAGTGATACTCCAGTTCTTACACAGAGTTCATTCAGGTTCGGCCAGTCTGACCAGACACCAAAACCAGCAGAGTGGGTATCAAGTTTCCCGCTGGGTTTTCTTTTGAAACCAAGGAAGTGGTGATCTGACTCCCTGGCTAACGGCACCTTGCGTCTCCTTAGGTCCAGGAACAGGGAGGATCGAGCCAGCTCCCTAACATCTTTGTCATCATTATTCAACATGTTCAGAAGATGGGAAATCCGCATGCTGGTATAAACCCATATCAAGTTTGGTGCCCCCAGTCCTTCTTCCCATTGGGGATGAAAAATAATGCCACGAGTGCTATGTGTATTTAGTTCAAACCACTTTCACACTAAGCTCACTGTTTTGTTATTCATATCGCTCAGCACTTTCTGCTGGATATGAACATTGGAGAACAGATGTTGTACTTTAGACAGTGCCACCTGTCTAATAGCCTCCAGCTTCATGGTCAGTGGCAGTGGACATTTATCAATCAGGTCCAGCCTGCATGTGAACTCCGACAGGATGATGTCTACTTGCTCTTTCCATTCTCCTGCAATATTAATTTGATGTCCAAGATAAGTGTATGTCTCTGGTGAAGAGGAATATAAACGTATAGGGTGGGTGCTACTGTAAAACAGGACATTTAGCAGATTTGAGCTCGGGTACCACCTGTTCCCTCCAATCCTATCTGACCAGAACTTTGTAACATTTTGTCCTAATCTCCCGGCTCTGACCATTTCAGAAAAACATCGGTCTCTGCTAGTCTTCTGTTTTTAATTACGTTCTCTTCTGGATTTGGCAAATGGGACATCCATCGGCATGCAGCCTGTATGGATAGGAGATATCAACACCAGATGGGGGCCACACTGCACCCCAGCCACTTTTAACCCATTGCGTTGATGGCAATGATACCAATAGGAATTACTCACTCAGCACAAAACCACACCACTCGCACACACACCACACCAGCGAGAGTTTCGCCAAAACACTAGTAATACACATACATACACCTTACAATACATCACACACACTCACATTACAAACACTCCTCACTCACACACAAGACCACTTACACACACTCACATATACACGTTCACACACACTCACACGCGCAGACACACACACACAAACACACTCACATACACACACACACACAAAAACTCACTCACACACACACATTCACCACACTCACACACGCGCCAGACAAAAACACTCACATATACACTCAAATATACAAACATCACCCACAGACACACACCCAAAATAACCACATTCACTACACACACAACACAATCAACACCCCACCTCACATATACAAACACTCACTCACCCAGACACCACAATAACATGTACACAGTTTCACACTCACTCACACTAACCGCGCACCACAGACACACCACACAGCGAGAATTATGCAACGCCAGAAGTAACACATACACACACAAACCACATACTTAACACACTCGCACCATACACACACTACAAACGAGCATCCACACACACCACTCCCATTCTATCACTCACACAAGCTTTTGCACACACTCAAATTTCAACACCACACATCACATACCACACACACTCGCATATACAAACACTACACACGCACCACTCACATATACCTACCACTCATCAACCGCGCTCACACACTCAACTATAAACCCAAATTTCAAACCCACCCCACACACTCACCATATACACACCACACACGCACACCAACACCACATCCACACATATACCCACCACACACACACACACACTCACATATACACACACACACACACACACACACACACACAAAACACACACAAAACACACACACACAAAACACACACAAACACACACACAACACACCACATATAAACACACACACACACACCACAAACACACACAAACACACACAACACACAGACACACACACTCACGCACACACACATGTGTGAAGTGTTTGTAAGATGTTCGCCTGTGCATATACATATGAATAATGTGCATAATCATTATTAGTAAATAATATGATGTGTGTAGTTTATTTATATCATGTAGGTCTGAGGTTTGACCAGCAGATGGAGACATTTAGAATCTAAATAAAACCAGACCAACACACAAACTGTTCACACACAGCGCTTTTCAAGAAGCAAGTCGTTCCAAAGCAGCTTTACAGAAAATGTAAGATTCTACATTATATTTAGTAATAGCTCATCAGTGGTGACTATCCAAGTGATGTCCATTATAGCAAAATTTGGTAGTTTTGTATGTTGTCTGAGGGGTTTGCATCATCTCTATGCGATAAATTATTTGAATGCTTGGCCAAAGAGATGTGTCTTTAATCTAGATTTAAACAGAGAGAGTGTGTCTGAACCCTGAACGTTATCAGGAAGGCTATTCCAGAGTTTGGGAGCCAAATGTGAAAAAGCTCTACCTCCTTTAGTGGACTTTGCTATCCTAGGTACTCCCAAAAGTCCAGAGTTTTGCGACCTTTGGGAGCGTGATGGAATTGTAGCTTGGTAGAAGACTAGTTAGGTACGCAGGAGCGAACCCATTAAGGGCATTATAGGCAAGTAATAATATTTTGTAAATGATACAGAACTGAATAGGTAGCCAGTGCAGAGACTGTAAAATTGGCGTAATATGATCATATTTTCTTGACCTGGTAAGGACTCTAGCCGCTGCATTTTGGACTACCTGTAGCTTGTTTATTGAAGATGCAGGACAACCAGCTAGCAGTGCATTACAATAGTCCAGTCTAGAGGTCATGAATGCATGAACTAGCTTTTCTGCATCAGAAACAGGTATCATGTTTCGTAACTTGGCAATGTTTCTAAGATGGAAGAATGCTGTTTTTGTAACATGGGAATATGATTTTCAAAAGACAAGTTGCTATCTAATATAACACCCAGATTTTTGACTGTAGAGGAAGTAACCGTGCATCCGTCTAGTTGCAAATTGTAATCCACGAGATTCGGCGTACTGTCTTTTGGTCCAATAAGTAATATCCCTTTCTTGGTCATCCAATCTTTTACATTTTTAAAACACTCTGTTAACTTAGACAATTTAGAAGTTTCATCTGGTCTCGTCGAGATATATAGTTGAGTATCATCAGCAAACAGTGGAAACTAATCCCGTATTTCTAATAATATTACCAAGGGGTAACATGTATATTGAAAATAGCAGAGGACCTAGGACAGATCCTTGTGGCACTCCATATTTTACTGGTGATAATTGAGATGACTCCCCATTTAAATGAACAAGGTGGTAGCGATCGGACAGGTAGGGTCTAAACCATCTTAAAGCCTGCCCTTGGATACCTGTATAGATTTGTAATCGATCTATGAGTATGTCCTGATCTATGATGCAGCCTTGGTCTGATGCAAGGAACACACAGAGGAAGCTGTTAATTAAGCCACAATGACACTGCTTTATGATTCACCAGAGTAAATTATAGTAAAGGTGTAATTATATTCTTAACACAATGTGGAAAAAGTACAGTTTGGAAAGAGCAGTGTTTGTTAAAGTCTGCAGTTCAGACAGTGAATCAGTGCTGAGGGGCGGATGGAGTTAGACTTCAGAAGCTCAGCAGTCTTTATTTAAATGTAAATAAATAGTAATTAAATTGTATTATTTACCAATTAAAATTGTAGCTCTAGACAGTTACCTATGGCTATGATTTTATTAATACAGATTCAGAAAACACGCAAAAGAAAATTAAGCATTTTTTCGATAAAACCATGGTTCATTTTTGTAAGGGTGTAGATGTCCACATGTTTTTTTTGTTGAAGAAGTTATAGAGGCTGTGTCATCTGTAACAAAAAGGTTGCCAAAAATTAGATTAAGTGGATATTTGAATGAAATGTTTGGTCAACAGCCTATTAAACAGGATTGATGATCCGTATAGTTTCTAAAGCATTGCAATACCGGCCATTTGGTGCCCCTTTACAGGAATTGGAATTTACATGTATATCTACATAAATCTGTTATTCCCCTTTGTTGTGCATTGCAGTATTATGTATTTAATGGTGTATTTCTAAACCTTATATATTTTAATTAGCCTTTTCTATCATTATTGCTCATTGTGTTTTTTGATATAAGTCATTTTAAAGGCTGTTGTTAGCTTAGTTTGTTTTTATAACCACAAAAATATTGTCTTATCCTTCTTTGTAAATTATTATTTAAAGTAACAAAACCATGGGTAATTTGTGGTTACCATGGCTACAAGAACCATGATTTTTGGTTTTATTCATGTTAAAACATGCTCAATTTTCGGAAGGGAACATGGAAACTCATGATTTTTTTTTTTCGCCGAATATTTAGATAGCGTTGGTTGTGGTGGCTGCACAATTATTATGATCATTATTAACCTCAACATCCAAAACATTTTCACAGGATTATGAATGTACCTGAAATTGATGCACGGCTTCGCTTTCATCTTTTTCTTTTTTTTTTCTTCTTTTCTCGGCGCCGGGTTGCTGATGTCTTTTAACGGGTATAGTTGTCCATCAATTATGGTCATTTGCATTCAGCCGCAAACATAAGGTGCAAGCTTATGCGGGAATGGCGCGTCACGTTTTTTTTTTTTTTTGAGCAACTGGGATGGTGATC
The DNA here is from genome assembly GCA_018155175.1 of Sinocyclocheilus anophthalmus. NCBI lineage: Eukaryota > Metazoa > Chordata > Actinopteri > Cypriniformes > Cyprinidae > Sinocyclocheilus > Sinocyclocheilus anophthalmus. The sequence continues at coordinate 7,766 of JADLZN010006847.1, forward strand.
CCCCCCCCGTGAGATTGGTGCCCTACACAAACTGCGTACTCTGTGTGTATACGGGTTATGCTTAGCAGCTTTTCTTTGGTACTGATAGTACCTTAACATCTTATGCTCAGTTCACCAGGCTCTTGCTCTGCTGCACTCCCATACCATGACAGACGTTTGCTTTTGCTTCTGTCGCTGATGAAAGTCTGGATGCTCCCTTTGGTCTTTGGGACTGAGAACACAACGTCCATTTTTCCCAGAAACAAGTTGAAATGTGGACTCATCTGAGTACAGCACACTTTCCGTTTTGACTATCTGAGATGAGCTCTGGCCCGGAGAACCCGGCGGCATCACTGCATAGAACTGATGTATAGCTTTGTCCTAGAGTAACAGAGATTCAAGTTGCATTTATTGATGCCCCAGAACCAGAGTGTGTGTTTTCGGAAGTATCTCCTGACGCCTTTACTTTGTGGCTGAGACACACCCCCGCAGCCATGAATCGTGTCTCTTATGCAATGCCATTTATGAGGGGAAACGGCAAAAAACACACCTTCACCTGAGGTTATGCCTTGCCCCCTACACTGTCTGCTGATTTGTTTTCTGGATCCCTGAATCTTTTTCACAAATTCTGTATTGGTACGCTGTTTGAAACAGTACCAAATTTCTTTGCGATTTTGCTATTTGAGATTACATGTTGATGCTTTTGATTTGGTTTTTTGACAATTTCCTATGTGGATACTATTTTGAGGATGCTCCCTGTGTCATACCTTCCATTAATTTACACTGATACCTCTGATCCCTGTTACCGGTAATCACCTGCTAATTGAACTGTTTTCCCAAAACACGTGAACGTGGAGTTCCTCCTAAACCAGCTTTCACTTTTATTTTGCCTTGCTCCAACTTTTTTGGGTGTGTGCCAGCCGTCAAAACAACACAAATTGTGCTCAATTTACAAAATAATTGCGTTGGTTCAGTGAAGATTTTGGTTTAACCCTTTTTTTGCCTACTGTCTGTCATTAAATAATAGTGAAAGCCAGAAAATTATTAACAAATTTCAGATTCTTGGTTTCTATTTTCAGTTGCATACACGTTCCCAACGCTCTGGAATTGGGGTTGTAATATGAATTTGGTTTTAAAATACTCATACTTGTTTGACTTTGAATATTTGACTATTTGATTTTCAGTAGGCCTATTTGAATTTGATTTGATTTTAAGTATGTGAATTCTGATTTTCAGGATTTTCATTTGAATATGTGCCTTGATCATTGGAATTTAAATATTTGAATTTAAGTGTTGGATTTTCAGTATTTTATTTAAATATTTGAATATTTGATTTTCAGTATTTTATTTAAATATTTGAATTTGATAATTTGATTTTCAGTATTTGAATGTGATCATTTGACTGCTTAAATTTGAATATTTTCGGTATTTGAATTAGATAATTTGACTTTATAAATTTGAATATTTGTATTTTAATAAAACAATATTTGATATTTGAATTTTAGGGGGGAAATCTGAGACAATTTTTTACTTTAATCAAAAGAGATGGGTTTATTTTTATTTAATTTTTTAGTTCTATTGCTTTTTTTGTTTAATTTCTAATATTTCGAGAGGAAATACATGAACACAGGCAGGAAAGCCGCTTCTGAAAGCGTTTTGTGGCATTTTAAATGAAACGAGGTCAAGTGAAATAATAATAACCCTGTGTTTTTCTGCAGAGTCGGCCTTTTTTTCTGCTGCTTTTTCCCACCTCTGTGAGGTTATTTCGGACCGAGTCTCTGCGCTGGGTGGAGGATCTGCGGTCACAGTTACACCACGGCCGCGAGTGCCTTGGAGACCCGTGGCAGCTGCTCACCCGGGCTGGCATCTACCGACCACTCGCCGCGCTGCCTACTATCGCGGTGTGCGGTACGCTTTACAAAACACGCCCGATGCGCCACCTTTGAGACCGAATTGCTATACACTCACGCACCCGCACTTCCACTATGTTTTATTTACATTCTGTGTCATATTTATTAATTACCTTCAAGCTAATATATGGAAGACGGTCTCATCAGCTCACAACACACCCAATCAGCCGTCCACCGTTCCCAGTTCACGCTCTGTAAACGTGTGCTCAACACATATTTCCATGAAACACTTACGCTTTTGCGTACCACGAATCCCACCAGAGACCAAAATGCACTCACATCCTTGAAAACTCGTTTTAAATTACGGTTTCTTATTGGTAAACTAACCAATTGTTAACATCATTGAAAAAAAAACATTTTAAAAATTGCTTCTAGGGCTAGCCTGAGCAGCTAGACGTGTTTTTTTGGGCGCCGTGGGGTAGTTGTACTAATGATTTTCCTCATAATTTTTATCCTGTAATGTCTATCATGCAAGGATGTTAATCTAAAAAACCATCTTAAACCCGAGGAATATTATACAATGCTTTAAATAAGGTTTGCTTATTACTCCAAGCAGCCAAATAATACGACTACATTGATTTTTAACTAATGAATTTTGCCGCCACGATTCTGTATCATTAAAGTGCATTTGTTAAGATTAGATAACTACATTAGTAATAGGCACTAGCACTGATAAAATACTTCTAACGCATCTATTTTTAGTTCATACTGCAAAATATTGATGTTTCGTATCTGCATTTCTTTATTGTTTTTTGTCTGTTTCCTAAATTTTATATTTTTAACATCCCTATTCACATAAGAGGCATTGTCAACTGATAAGATTTGCAAGTCTTAAACTCATAATTCTTTAGTTTGTTTTACAGATTAAACCATTGTGATCGTTTCATTGTGATTCTTTACAAAAAACAAAGGCCACGGACTTATATATCAGTAAGTCTCCCATGTTAAATGTGTCTTGATTTAAGGATGTTGAGATTGATTTGGCCTTGGAAACCATCACCCGAACCCATTGAAACACTAGAGGAAGACGTCACCTTTTTGCGGGTAGCGGATATTAATTTGATCATTTCCGACCAATCTGGCTTATAAAAATCGTAATTTACGTTCTAGCTGTTTATATATACTTTTCAAGGTGAGCCTGACGTGCCTATCATGAACTAAAAATGAAGAGGTGTATTTTTATTTAACTAACATAAACAAAGTATTATACATACTGTAACAAATGTATTGCTCATTATTAATATTATTTAATGCATACCACAAGGCATAACTTCTAGAGTTTATTGTGATAACCGTTAGCCAGTGTCTTTCAGGGCAGGTGTTTATTGTTGTGCTCTGGTTTTATCTATTGATTACCTTGGTCTTTCCACAGATAAAGCCCATAATTGCGGAGGATGTGATCTTTCCAGCTTGTTGGTTAGTAGTTGCGATAATTCTGACGTTGGTGTGAACTGCAGAGTTAGACTAAAATAAGTGTGTGTGGTGTGTTTGTGTGTGTTTAGCAGTTATCCTGGCGGGTCTTTTGTTTTTCCCCTTGGATTTTGTCTTTCAGCGTCGCTGTGAAAATGTCTGAGAACCCAGAACAAACACATGTGACTCATGATCTGAGCGAGTGATGCTCTGTCTTACTAATGAGTGTCGTTAATGATTTCGTTCCATCAATAAATTCCTGAACTGTCAATAAAACATGGTTTGTGTCACCGTCTTGCCGTTCACATAAGGCGTGTGTGTGTGTGTGTTGTGCTGTGTGTGTGTGTGTGTGGGTTGTTGTGTGTGTGTGTATGAGGAAACCAGAGTGGGCCTCGGATGAGTGTGTCGGAACCACCCCTGAGCCTGCCAAATCTGTCCCGCCAGGCTAAACACACACATTTCTACCCTGTTGAGCACCAAAATCAGTCACTTAAGGGTAAAGTTTTTATAAACAAATAATCTTCTCCATTGATGTATGGTTTGTAGGATCGGACAATATTTGCGTCTGAGATAAAAACAACTAGTAGAAAATCTGGAATCTGAGGGTGCAAAAAAAATCTAATTATTGAGAAAATCATCTTTAAAGTCGTCCAAATTAAGTTCTTAGCAATCCATATTACTAATCAAACATTAAGTTTTGATATATTTACGGTAGGAGATTTACAACATATCTTCATGGAAATGATCTTTACTTAATATCCTAATGATTTTTGGCATAAAAGAGAAATCAATCATTTTGACCCATACAATGTATTGTTGGCTTTTGCTACAAATATGCTTGTGCTCAAAGGGTCACATTTTATGATCATTTCTGCTGTAAAAAAGTTTAAATAAAGAAATCCAGTAAAACTGACAGAGTTATGTGCATGAAATCCCTTACAAATCAAATTGAATGTGCAACCAACTGAATTGGATTCCTCACAATCATTCAGCTTTAAATTCTTTACTGATGAAAAAGCTATTAAAAACTCATCAAATCAGAGAGAAATTAAGTAGATGAGAAAAAGATGATGTGAGAAGATGTTACAGTGTATCAGTTCACACGCTTCATTTACTGAGCAAAGACTGGAATATACAACATGACTTCAGCATGTGAAGTACAAATGAATCACTACACCACTGAATCAATCCTGAGTGAATCACTACACCACTGAATCAATCCTGAGTGAATCACTACACCACTGAATCAATCCTGAGTGAATCACTACACCACTGAATCAATCATGAGTGAATCACTACACCACTGAATCAATCATGAGTGAATCACTACACCACTGAATCAATCATGAGTGAATCACTACACCACTGAATCAATCATGAGTGAATCACTACACCACTGAATCATTCACGAGTGAATCACTACACCACTGAATCAATCCTGAGTGAATCACTACACCACTGAATCAATCCTGAGTGAATCACTACACCACTGAATCAATCACGAGTGAATCACTACACCACTGAATCAATCACGAGTGAATCACTACACCACTGAATCAATCACGAGTGAATCACTACACCACTGAATCAATCACGAGTGAATCACTACACCACTGAATCAATCACGAGTGAATCACTACACCACTGAATCAATCACGAGTGAATCACTACACCACTGAATCAATCACGAGTGAATCACTACACCACTGAATCAATCACGAGTGAATCACTACACCACTGAATCAATCACGAGTGAATCACTACACCACTGAATCAATCACGAGTGAATCACTACACCACTGAATCAATCACGAGTGAATCACTACACCACTGAATCAATCCCGAGTGAATCACTACACCACTGAATCAATCCTGAGTGAATCACTACACCACTGAATCATTCACGAGTGAATCACTACACCACTGAATCAATCCTGAGTGAATCACTACACCACTGAATCAATCCCTTGATGTTTGAACATTCTCACCCAGAAATTGAATCAATCCTGAGTGAATCACTACACCACTGAATCAATCCTGAGTGAATCACTACACCACTGAATCAATCCTGAGTGAATCACTACACCACTGAATCAATCCCTTTAACAGAGGAGGGGTAGAGTTTTCAAACACTGTCTTTAATAAAAAAGTGCAAGTAGTTACTCAATTAAAAGTGGTAATCTTAATAGTTACTTCCGTAAGCGTAAAAATATCCTCAATGTTACTAGTTACAACGGATCTTCAGATTTGGTTTCAGATTTGGACTGTAGGTTCACTTCATAACGCTCTTTATGTTCACTGTGTTCTTCAGTTTTCTGTTATGAATGAGAAACAACTCCAGACTGATCCCCAAACCAATTCAGACCATTTTGCCAGCTTGTTTGATTAAGGCCTTGGAACAGAATCGATTCATTTGTGAATTGAGCATCACTCACGCCACACACAAAAGAGACAGCGCGCTTGGAATAAACTGTATTGCATTAAAATTAAGTAACGAGAGGAACGAAGTAAAAGTAAAGTTTCCGTTAGCAATGTACTCGAGTTAAAGTAAAAGTAGCCACCTTTAAATCTACTCTTAAAGTCAAGTAAATGTAGCGGAGTACACTATTACTGCCAAGGTTGGTACCAGTGACAACCGGTAAACACACACACACACACACACACACACACACGCATCTGAGACCCTGGTGTCCTGTGCTGACCTTTGACCTCTGACCTCGGGATCTGATGTGGCCATAAACAGGAGTTCGAGATAGATAGCGGGTCAGTTTAGCCTAAACACCACACATCACATGGTGTTATGGAGTGTGTGGTGCGTCAGATTCATTCCTGATAGTGTAAACAGAGTTCAGTGTTCAGGTGAGGAGTATCGTCTTTAACGCACTGCTTTTCATCTCAAGTAAATATCCTGCATTCGCTGGATAGTGGAGATAGCATCAGACGGTGTCTGTTTGAGTTTGAGCACTGTTTATTCATCTCTGACCACACACTGACTTTAGCTTGAGTCAGATTCATGTAGAAATCGTGTGGTTGTGTTTAATGTAGTTGATGTGTTTGTTTACGGCTTTAAACTCTGGAAAAGTGCTATAGAAATTAAATTGATTACTAATATTAATAGTAGTAGTAGTATAACTAGTGTTTGTTTTATTTTTAGTATTAGTATTGTTAGTATTATTGTTATTATTCATATTATTAAGAGTATTGTTTTTTAGTATTAATCTTATTATTAGTATTATTAGTGGTAATAGTATCAATTATAGTATTAGTATTATTACTAGTAGTACTCATTGATTTGTTTCATATTAGTAAAAGTAGTAGTAGTATTATCACAATAAAAGTAATATCAATTTTTATTTAGTATTATAATCAATAAATTCATACATGAATAATATATAGTATCTAGTAGTATTAATAGTATGAATCTTAGGTTTTATATTAGTGTTTGTAGTAGTATTATTACTATATTATTATTCGTAGCATCGTTTTAATTTTAATATTGGTTTTATTATTAGTATTCCTATTAGTGTTAGTATCAACTTTATTTTTAGTACTGTTATTTGCCATGGTGTATTAGTAATATGATTATATACTGTTATACATTTTGTATTCGTATTAGTTTTATTATTGCTGTTATTAAATTAATTATTTTTTATTATTAATGTAGTTGATTGGTTATATCTACCTGATTCAAACTTGGATTTAGTTTTATATCAGCTCACAGAACAAACCCCTCAAACCTGACTTTAACATGTGACCGGATCATATACTCGTGTGTGTGTGTTTGTGTGTGTGTGTGGTGCGTCGTTTGTTTGGGGTGTGGTTTTTTGTGTCCGGTGTGTGTGTGGTGTGCGTGCGGCTGTGTGTTGTGTGTGTGGTTGTGGTGTGTTTGGTGTTGGTTGTGGTGTGTTGTGTATTTTGATGGTGTGTGTGTGTGTGTGTTTGTGTGTGTGGTGTGTGTGTGTGTGGTGTGTGCGTGCGTGCCTTGTTGTGTGTGTGTGGGTGTGTGTGTTTGCGTGCGTGCTTTGGTGTGTGTGTGGGTGTGTGTGTGGGTGCCGTGCGTGCTTGTTGTGTGGTGTGCGTGTGCGTGCGTGCTTGTGTGTGTGTGTGTGGTGGTGTGTTTGTGTGTTGTGTGTGTGTGTGTGTGTGTGTGTGGTGTGTGGGTGTGGTGATGTGTGCGTGCGTGCTTGTGTGTGTGTGTGTGTGAGAGATTGTGGGTGTGTGTGTGATTTGTGGGGGGTGGGTGGGGGGGTGTGTGTGTGTGTGCGTGCTTGTGTGTGTGTGCGTGCGTTTTGGTGGGTGTGTGGGGTGTGGGTGTGTGCGGTGCTTTTGTGTGTGTGTGTTGTGTTTTTGTGTGTGTTGTGTGGTGTGTGTGTGTGTGCGTGCGTGCGTGGGTCGTGCCGTGCTTGGTTGTGTGTGTGTGTGTGTGTGCGTGCGTTTGTGTGTGTGTGTGTGTGTGTGTTTTTTTTTGTGTGTGTGTGTGTGTGCGTGCGTGCTTGTGTGTGTGGGTGTGTGTGTGTGTGTGTGTGTTTGTTTTCAGAGTGGAAGTGACATCAGTGCGTGTCTGAATCTCTGAAGTTGAGTGTGTTCCTGATAAGTGTTGAGTTCCTGAAACACACACACACACACGTCTGTTGTCATGACAGCAAGTTTCGTTCATTCACATCACACATGTGTTGTGTGCAGAAGTTCAGAAATAGTTTCCTCTATTTTTGCTGCATGACATGCGCCAAACTCGAACCCCCGATAAACCTCTTTATCAACAGTCTTTTGTGATATAGATTTCTGTGGAAGTCCACATGCTGCAGTGAACTGCTGACTGTTATTACAGGCATTCCTGTAGATGAAAAATAGATCATCTGGTTGCAACACCCAAATCATGGGTGTGATTCCCGGGGAAAATGTGCAATGCAAGTCGCTTTGAATGAAAGCCTCTGCCAAGTGCTTCAATGTAAACCATCTGGTCAGTGAGACCGGCTTATTGACATTTACACTGATTAGCACATCATTTCAGTTCCCTGGGAAGCAACCCCATGACTTCGGTGTTTCTCCTCTGATCACCTGCTGATTGTCCTGCTGAAAGGGGAAGTTTAGTGTGTGGAAAATCAAGAAGTGCCTGTGAAAGGCTGGAGTGGATTTATCAGATGCATGTCAGTGTTTAGTTAACGGTGAGAGTACATGATGTTGAAAACTGAAAGTCATGATTACTCAGACCAAGGCTGATAAAGTTCAGCAGAAATTCTTTGGCATTCTCTGTAGGTCACCTGCTAAACAGCTGACCTTACCGGACTGTGTGTGGGTGTTTGCAAACGCATTTTAACGTGCATTTGAAAAGTGCAATATTTACCAGTTATCTTCCCACAATCACTTATAAATCTGTTGTCAACAAATGCTAACAAGGATTGCAATCAATGCTGTTCTTCTGAACTTTTCTAGCATCTGTGAAGCAGAAAAATAAAATGCAGCACAGTTTCCAAGAAAGACGTGCCAGCACGACTGTTTTCAGCATTGCTAATAATCAGAAATGTTTCTTGCGTCATCAGATCAGCTATTATACTGATTTCTGAACCTCATGTTGACACTGAAGACTGGATTACTGATTTCTGAAAATACAGCTGCGCATCACAGAAATACATTACAGTTTAACAGAGATTCACAGAGAAAACAGCTGTTTTACATTGTGATAATATTTCAGTTGTTACTGTATTTTTGATTTTTGAATGGCAGAGTATAGAGTCTAGAGTGAGTTTTTTGCCTGTATCTTAATGCAAAAATAATTTCCATGTGTGTGTGTGTGTGTGTGACACAGTGTGTGAGAGAGGAGTGTGTGTGTGTGTGAGAGAGAGAAAAGGAGTGTGGTGTTTGGTGAGTGTGAGGAAGAGTGTTTGTGTGTGTGTGTATTAGAGAGAGAGTGTGTTTGTGTGTGTGTGTGTGTGTGTGTGTGCGTGAGTGTGAGAGAGAGAGTGTGTGTGTGTGTGTGTGTGTGTCATGAGATAGAGCAGTGTTGTGTGTTGTGTCTTTTGCGAGAGAGCGTGTGTCGTGTGTGAGTGTGAGAGCTTGTGGTGATGTGTGTGAGAGAGCGATGTGTGTGGTGTGTGTTGTGAGTGTAAGAGAGAGTGTGTTGGTTGCGAACGAGAGTGGTGTGTGTGGATGATGTGAGACGAGGAGTGGTGTTGTGTGAGTGTGAGAGAGGTTGATGTAGTGTGTGTGTGTGTGTGAGAGAAAGAGACATTGTGTGTGTGTGTGTGTGTGAGTGTAAGAGAGAGAGTGTGTGTGTGTATGTGGTGTGGGCGTGTATAGAGAGAACAGCTGTTGGGTGTGATTGGAGAGAGAGATGGTGGTGTGTGTGAGTGGTACCGCGAGAGAGTGTGTGTGTGTGTTGTTTGTGTGGTGTGCGTGCTTGTGAGAGAGCGGATGTGTGTGTTGTTTCTGTTGTGTGTATGATCGAGAGAGTGTGGTGTGGTGTTGTGATCTGCGAGCGAGTATGTGCTTGTGGATCGCGCTACGTGCGTGTGTGTGTGTGTTTTTGTGCGTGCGTGTGTGTGTGTGTGTGCTGTGCGCGCGTGTGTGTGTGTGTGTGAGCGAGAGAGTGTGTGTGTGTGGGTGAGCGAGAGAGAGATTGTGTGTGATGTGTGTGTTGTTTGGTGCAGTGTGAGAGAGGAGTGTGTGTGGTGTGTGTTTGTGTGTGTGTGTGTTTTTTGTGTGTGTGTGTGTGTGGTGTGTTGTGTTGTGTGTGTGAGAGAGAGAGAGTGTGTGTGCGTGAGTGTGAGAGAGAGAGTGTGTGTGTTTGTGAGAGAGAGAGAGTGATGTGTGTGTGTGGAGAGAGAGAGAGCGTGTGTGTTTGTGTGGTTTGTGTGTGTGTGTGTGTGTTGTCGTGAGTGTGAATAGAGAGTGTGTGGTGTGTGGGGAGCGAGAGTGGTGTGTGTGGGTGTGAGAGAGAGAGTGTGTGTGTGTGTGTGAGAGAGAGTGTGTGTGTGTGTGTGTGTGCGTGTAGAGAGAGTGGTGTGGGTTTGTGTGGGTGTGTGTGTGAGAGAGCAAGAGAGTGTGTGTGTGTGTTTGTGTGTGTGTGTTGTGGGTTGCGTGATGTGAGAAGATGGGGTTGTGGTGTGTGTGTTGTGTGTGAGAGAGGAGAGGTGTGCGGAGTGTGAAGAGAGAGAGTGTGTGTGTTGGAGAGAAGAGAGATGTGTGTGTGTGTGTGTGGAGAGAGAGAGCTGGGGTTGGTGGGTGATTGTGAGAGTCAGAGTGTGTGCGTGTGTGTGTGTGTGAGTGGGAGAGCGTGTGTGTGGGGTGGCGTGAGTGTGAGGAGAGTGTGTGGTGTGGGTGTGGCGTGAGTGTGGAGAGGAGTGGTGTGCTGAGTGTCGAGAGAAGAGTGTGTGTGGTGAAGAGAGAGAGTGGTGTGTGTGGTGTGTGAAGGAGAGAGAGATGTGGTGGTGTGTGTGAGTGTGCGAGAGGGAGTGTGTGCGTTTGTGCGTGTGTGTGTGTGGGAGTGTGAGAGCGCGTGTGTGTTGTGGGTTTTTTTTTTGCGCATGTTTATGTGGTGTTATGAGACACATTTGTATAATAACATGGGTATGACATAGGTATTACAACGAGAAGGTGATTTATGAGGACATTTTGAGTGTCCCTGTATTTCAAAAGCCTTATAAATCATTCAGATTGCTTTTTTTTTTTTTAATCTAAAAATGCAGAAAGTCTCCTGGGAGGGGTAGGTTTAGGGGTAGGGTTGGTTTAGGACAATAGAAAATACAGGTTGTACAGTATAAACCATTACGCCTATGGAGAGTCCCCATAAACCATAAAAACCAACATGTGTGTGTGTGTGTTCCTCTTCCTGTGAAGGTGTCTCAGGAGTAACTTCATGCAGAGTAAATGTTTATTTGTGGACAGATGGGTTCGCAGAGAATGCGGTGCAGGGAGCCTGAGGTCAGTCAAAGCCTTCATTCTGTGTCTGCTGGTTATTTAGAGAGAATCACATGTGACCAAGAAACCCAGAGACAGCCAAGCCTCTTCCGTTACTTTCACCTTCATTTAGACCCGCAGAGGATTTTCTTTTTCCTGGAAATGCTAGATTATGTTATCGCACTAGACTAAGACGCACTGGCTTCACTCACAAACGCTATGAAAACTTTCCCATGAAATTGGGATAATTGTTGTGCTTTCTTTTTTGGATTATTTTCACCACTTTGTTCCACTTCCAGGCATTTCCAGTCAAAAATGTCCAGCCTACAAATCATGGCTGATAAATCTCTCATTATGCTTTATTATCACCAAATATTGGATTCAATATTTTTGTCAACTTGTTTTCTTTTAATCCGCACAGGTTTTGTATTTCTCTTTGGAACGATTATAGTTTTTTGGTGATGTTTTTTTTGTTCAAATTGATGTAAATAGAAAATATAATCATTCACATATTTGTTTTTTCATTTTAATTTAGTAGTTTTTAGTAATTTTGTTGTGTTTTTGTCTTTTTTTTATTAGTTTTTGCAGTTTTTAATCACATCTATATAGTTTTTAATCATTTTTATTTCAGTTTTATTTTACTTTACTTTTACTTTTAGTCATTTAGCAGACTCTTTTATCCAAAGCGACTTACAAATAAGAAAAGTAATTAAAACTAAAAGCTAAAACTCTATAAATACTATATATACATGCATTTAAGAAAATGAAATAAATGAAATAAAAATGACAAATGCATACAAAAAAATTTCAAAACTTAACATTTAAAAAATAAAGCTAAAAACAATTCAAAAAATTAAGAACAAAAGGTATGAGTATAATCATGATTCTAACATAACACTAAGCCAAAAAAAAACTACATATGTGTATGTACAGCCACACACTCTCCTACACATGTACATATATATCAATTACAATCAATATATAAGATATTTATTTCTTTTCATTTTTGTATGTTGAGGTAACTGAAAATACCATCCCATAAATAAAAACTACAACTTAATCAACAAACCTATATAGCACATAAGCACACACTATAAAACTGACACATTTACTACAACCTGTAACTAAAACTAAAATACGAATTCCAATCACTACATTAGTGTTATCAGTAATTCCTTAAAAAATAACACTGAGACCAACACACACGCTAAAATAACACAACTTACTGGCACATAAAAAAAGTAACAAGAAACAAAAATTGTTATAAAAACTGAAACAAGTAGTAGAAAAGGAGAAATAAAAAAAGAATTTTAAAAAAAAAACGATTTAGTACATTAAGTTAAATGTTGCTTCGAAACTAGCTTAAAATGTTTTTAAAATATATATTTTATGATTTATTCCAGTTAGTATTTAATTTATTTCAAGTAAGGATTTCTGTAATATGTGTCCCTGCAGCACAAAAGCATTGTTAAGTCGCTGGGGTATATTTGTAACAATAGCCAACAATACATTGATTGTATGGGTCAAAATTATCATAAAAAAAAATATCTCTTTTAAAAAACATGAAAAAACTAAAAACCAAAAAATTCATCAGGATATTAGGTAAAGATCATGTTCCATGAAAATATATTTTTAAATTTCCTACTGTAAATATATAAAAAAACTTAATTTTTGATTAGTAATATATGCATTAGAAAAAAAATCTAAGAACACTAACAATAAGTAAAACATACTTAAAAAGAGGCAATGTAACCATGGTTCCCTGATAGGGAACGAGACACATACTGGGGGGGGCGGCCTCTAGGGGTCGCTATGGGGAACTCCTCGTCGTGACCCGTGTCTGAAGCCTACATTGAAAAAACTCCAACTTGTTTGGCCGGCGACAGCCAGGACGTCACTACCGGTGCGACTATAGTATAAATAGGCGCCGGAGGCACACGTCATTCACTTCTTCGTCTGAAGCTTGCATCTGCAGCATGGCAAGAAACCTAGATCGCAGGCTCGTTCCCGTACTCAGGAACCCATGGTTAAAAAAAAAAAAAACAATCAAAAGACACACAAAAAACTAGAGAAAAACAACAAAATATAAACAAATTCCCTTTCATGGAACTTCGAACTGCGTCCTCTAGGGGTCTCTATGGGGAACGGTATACCCACGCCCCCATGCTGAGGGGAGTGCATGCCAGAACCATGTCGAGCACTAAGTACCAACTCTACCATATTGATATGGTAGTTGCCCCTGGGACGTTAGACGGCTTTCAGTGACGTTATTCCCTACGGCCAAAAGCCTAGGCTACACACCCCAAATACTTACCTGTTAGGGCCAGACTCCTGGGCCCGGGGTAGAGCTCAAGGCTTGGAATCAGGAATTCCTTTAAGGGAATACGACCAAGAACCTAGAATCATACTAAGTCTTGGCCTGTCACACAAGCCGTGGCTCCACACGCACATTCTCCTTTTGGGCATGTGCTGAAGGAACTGCCTCAACAGACCCCTAGTAGCAACACCCTGTTAAAGTAGGTATCCAGAGGATACATTGGTGGAGTGGTGCCCAAGGCGGATCCGGGGTTTTAAACCACTCAGAAAGAACACGAAGCTGTTGCGCGTAGCTCTTACCGTACATAATTTTAGAAAAGTGGGCAAAGCATAAAGTTCTACCCCACTATCCAACATATGTGGATTTCGAAAGTGTACAAAAGCTTTACGTGCACACTTACCATAACATTATTTAAAAAGTACCGACTCAGTGGTGCCTCGTGGCACTCTAAAGAGCAACCCATAGTGGTAATGGCGCATCCCAAAACCTATCAGCAGTCAAGCAATCAAGTCAATCTATTGGTAATGCTGGAGGGGCTAGCAGTAAATCTGTAGCTGAGGAAGCAAACATCCAGCTCTCAATCGAGAGGTATCGCGAGCCGCAACACTAGCCTTCTGAGCCAGTCTTTGATCCTCAAACTGAGACTGGCTAGGACCCCTGGGTTGTTCGGGCTCAGACCTGGACTTCGTGAAGGCCGCTATCCCGGTCTTTCAGCCGGTCAGCCTGATACGCTTGGAGCATCACCATCGTGTGCAATGAAGCGACAGCCCGACCTGCTGCTGCTGCGTATGCCCTGGCATTAGCGAGATGTCAAGGAGGGAGTCTTAAAGAGGACGTCTCATCCATAGAGAGATAACTGGCCAGCGTCTCTCTATAGGGGCATCTTCTCATAACCGCTTTCGCGCATCGCCTCGATGTTGGCATAACTCATATGCTAGAATCGATGGATGCGTGAGGAAAAAAACGTCCTCTTCTTCTTCTCAATCTCTGTATGGAAATCAGGAACTTCCAAAAGCTCATCATACGCAGGGCATGAGGATTGGGAAGGCTCAGCCTCAGCTTCTTTGCCCTCCTCAGACATGTCCTGCTTTTGCTGGGCTGATCCCAGCAGAGCACTGGCCCCTGAATCAGACAATGTTAATGAAATAACATCATCCTCCAGCGGCTCACTCTCGTGCACAGCCGACGATCACGAAAGGGAAACTCCTCTTCAAACTCATCGGCCAGATCCAACTGCGATCCCCGAGCTCGTGATTCACCGTGCCTCATCAGCGGCGGGTCCTGAATCGCGGGAAGCAGACAGCTGCCCTTTTTTCCTCGAAAAGAGAGACAAACGAGAGCGGAGCTTTTTCATTGGAAAAACGCTCGCAGTGCATGCCGATTGCCCCCTCAGAGACATCGCGTGTGTGTTCTTCGTCCAAACAAATAACGCATAGATCGTGTATGTCATCAGATTTTAAACAACGTCAACACGGATGCACACATCCTTAAACGCTTTGCTAGTGCTCGCCATAATGAGATGAATAGAGATCGCTCTTACCACAGAAATGCACGCTTCAAACAAAACAGTCAATGAAGACTAAGAAGAGAATGATGTGTAGCTCCCGGCGCCTATTTATACTATAGTCGCACCGGTAGTGACGTCATGGCTGTCGCCGGCCAACGAGTTGGTGTTTTTTCAATGTATGCTTCAGACACGGGTCACGACGAGGCGATCCCCATAGCGACCCCTAGAGGACGCAGTTCGACGTTCCCGTGAAAGGGAACTTCATTTGGACAACTTTAAAGGATATTTTCTCAATATTTTGATTTTTTTGCACCTTTAGATTCCAGATTTTCAAATAGTTGTATCTCTGCCAAATGTTGTCCTATCCTAACAAACTATACATCAATGAAAAGCTTATTTATTTCAGCTTTCAGCTGATGCATACATCTCAATTCACAGAATTTACCCTTATGACTGGTTTTGTGCTTTTTTTTCAGGGTCCCATATAGTTTTTGTTTTTTTGTATTAACTGTAATTTTCTACTCAGACTGGAACACAACTGGGAAACTCTGCTGCTCTAACGTGGGTTTTTACGTCACTTCAGGCACTCCACAATTCTTAGAATTTTAACATGTCCCCTTTTGGTGTCCAAAATCCTTTTTTGTCAAGTCAAGTCAAGTCAAGTCATGTCACCTTTATTTATATAGCGCTTTTATCAAAACAGATTGTGTCAAAGCAACTGAACAGCATTAATTAGGAAAATAGTGTCAGTAATGCAAAGTGACAATAGTGAACACTCATTTTTCAGTTAAAGGCCGTTTTCATCATTGAATTCAGTGATGTCAACCTCCAGCTCAGTTTAAATAATATCTTTGCAATCATGTCAACGATATCGCTGGAAATGAAGTGTCCCAAACTAAGCAAGCCAGAGGCGACAGAGGAAAGATAGTGGAAGATTGGAAATGATGTTGGGAAAGCCCCGTGTCGTCTGGACCCCATCGACTTCAATTGTTCAAATATCTTCAAAGGTCACCATCAGCAGAGAGTTCACTATTACTAAAACCACAACTGTGGCTATTACAGTGCTTCACTGCGTTCCTGCATTATGTGCTGTTGGATAGTCATGCACCGCGGCTGCTTGTTGCTTTAGTGGGCTTCTGCGGCAGTTACGATGCATTAGATGATGCATCATGTGTTTCAGAGTGACCGCAGTGAGGGAAAGTGCTGTTTTTGTCTCAGCATGAGGCATGTGGTTCCTGTTCAGACTCTGGAAGGGAGCCTGTTATTTTTTACTTCATTCTTTCATTCACACATTCACTAAATCAACTTCTTTTCTTCTCAGCTGGAGCTCGTTTTTTGGCTCTGTGATCAAATTATGGATGAAAATGTCTGCTGGATGCAGACATGTCAAGTTATTTCTGCAGCCTTTTATACAATACAGGTCATTTCAAAGCAGTTTCACGGTAATAAACAGTCAAATAAGAGTGTTCATGTTGTTCATGTTCACTTTTAAATGTAAAAGTATTATGATTTTTGTATGTTTTTGAGTCTCTTCTGCTCACCAGTGCTGCATTTATTTGATCAAAAATACAGTAAATTGTGAAATATTACAATTTAAAACAACTGTTTTCTATGTGAATAGAATGTTTCCTAGTATCTCATATGTTTGTGATTTGATGAAGCTTCTTGCCGTTTCTCACAGTGAAAGTGTGCGTGGTTCCAGACAGCTGATGACGATCAACACAATGACTGTCTGGAACTGGATTTGTGTTTCTAAGCTCATTCCCGTCACTGCGCTCGATTCCAGACAGCATTTCATCTCAAAACAAACGGTTTTGCCCAAACATTCAGGTTTTAGGTTCAACTTTGATGTGCAGTGAGTCTAAGAGATCGATAAAAGTCTGAGATTAGGATTTAAATTCATATTTAATAGGGACAAATAGCACATATTTGAGATTGTCCAGTGTTTGTGTGTACAAACATCCTTAAATCAAGATACATTTCCTTCAGAAGCAAGGAAGACATACAATATTAAATCTCATTTTCTGAAAAAACATTTTAGAATGAATCTAATTTTTGTTTAAAACAAGAACAAATATCTCCCAATGGGGTCAGAAAACAATACAGTTTTTCCATTAAATATTCTTGTTCGATTAAGTTAATAGCTTTGTTGATCAAGGGTGCATTAAATTGATCAAAAGTGACAGTAGAGACCAGTGTTGGGCAAAGTTCCATTTAAAAGTAAAGCATTACAAAATTGTTTTTCTCCCTAAAAAGTAACTAATTATGTTACTTGGTTACTTAGGGCTTGCTAGTTTGGTTTTAATAAAAAAAGTTCTATTTTTGCCAAAAGTAAAAGCCCTTTCATACCAAAAGTGAAATGAATGAGCCTCAGGCTAAAGAAAATGTAAATGATGCACTCACAAAAAAACAAAAACATTTTAACAAAATTTTAAGCTATTTTTACATATTTCTTTTTTTACCGGTGTTTTACCAGTATTTTGAATTTTACACTTCATTGCATTGTTTTAGAGTTAACAGAAATGTCCGTGAAATTAATAGATATTGTCCATGTATAATGAGCTTTTTCTGTTATTTTACAGATTTATTTTTTTACAGTATACTAGTAACATGCTCTTTTCTCTCTATATGCACCAGACACTTTTATAAAGACTCAATAACACAGATGTTTACTTGCACATACACTACAAATGCCCTGAAATACTGTACCTCTTACAATATCATGCACAGTATTTATGTAAAAATACTTGTAGTTTCTCTTACATTATGTATATATAGTCAAATATTTATAATATATGTATAGTTAGATTACCGCTCTCAGTAGGTTAGTTATGTATAGGTTCATAATCGTTTCTTACTTCTATTGTTGTATGTTAATATTTATGTTTAATGATGTAGTGGAATGACAATAAAACTCGACTTGACTTGACACAGGAAAAAAAGAAAGTTCAACACTCTTAAGCAATATAAAATAAACCACAAATGTTATGTTTATGTAAAGTGATTTGGTTTACTAGTAGTGTTAAATTGGTTCATCGAAGGTCAGCAGCAAGTCTTGGTTCCTAAAATAATTAGTGCTTTCTGACGATTAATCGCATCCAAAATAATGTTTTTGTTTACGTGTACTGTGCATATTTATTATGTATATATAAATACACACACATGCATGTTTAACCTATCGAAACATATGTTATGTTTATATATTAAATGATATTTTATATAATAAATTATATGCATATAAATATTTAATATTTTCTAAATATGTACTGTATGAGTGTGTATTTATAATTCCATAAACCTAAACAAAAATCCACATACACACTTAACAAAAACTTTATTTTGGAGTGGATTAATCGCGATTAACTCTGTGACACCTCACTAATAGAGTTTAATATTATTGAATTTAATTAAAATACATAAAGGAGATTTGTGGTATTTAGCATTTAATCAATACAGGTTCACTGGTTTAGGCTTCAATGTTTGTATTGATTTTGAGGAACGCTGAATGTGTTTTTGAGTAAACACATGTTGATATTTAGTCTAGAGCTACAGTAACATAACAGCACACACAATGCCTCTGCACTTACTCCTGATTTCTCTCACCACGGCAACACCAGAGCTGTCACTCAACACATGGAAACAAAGTAACTGCTGGTCCCTTTTTGAAAAGATATTTTCTTGTATGTTTAAAAGTAATGTGTTACTTTACTAGTTACTTGAAAAAAGTATTCTGATTATGTTTCTTTCAAAGCGTTACAAAAGATTTCTTCTTTTAAATAAAAATAAAACATTTCTCAATCATTTTGCTTTTAAGGTTAATGCATCGTGGTTTTTGGCAGGTTTAGTACTGGATTTGTGCTAAATATTTGTACTGGAGAACAAGACTATAAAGTAGTTTCAGATGGCACTGTCTAAACATTCATTTGAGATTAACGTCACTTATTGCTTTGATCTATTACATGAGTGAATATGTAGTGATTTCTGTTTCTATGAAATTAGTTATTGAGTGTTTGGGTTTCACGTCTGTGACTCACTAATCAAAACACTTTCTTTTACAGAAGCAGTTTTGTTTTATGGCTAGTTCATGGATGAGGTATCTAGTAAACATTCTTTAGACCTGTCTGACTTTAACTTGACCTGCACGTGATGCAGAAACAGATGTACACAAACAGCCGTTCCTCTGAGTCTCATTATTCCAGTGAATCCAGTAACAAAAAGAAACCCATCTGGCTTTTCCAGTAAAACGACGAAACGCTTTTTAAAAGCTCTTTCAAGGAACACTCACGGTTTTCTAGGTGGCCATTATTTGTATTATAACACCTCACAATGGAGTGACTGGCGTGCGCAGGAAGTGATTTGCACTTCTCTGAAGAGGAATTGCAAACATTGGCATGATTTCTGAATGCGTTTCAGATCCGTGTTCCTGTAGAATGAATGCAGTGTTGGATAAACACATGAATGCACAATAAAAACATGTTTCCTTTCCATTCAAGCCTTTGGCAGCTTGCTGTTCAGCATTTACTTGGAAGTCATCGGTTATTGTTCCTATTTTGAAAAGTGGAGATTCTCACTTTCCTAGTAATTATAGGTGTTTTGTCTCTAAAGTTACGGAGAAATGAATGCTGTGCAAATCACTGATCAGCGCTGCGTTCAGCCACAACAAAAACGGTGCAAAACGTGTTTTAAACGGAAACGGTGGTATGTTGAACACTGTTCTGATGCCGCAAGAGTTGCAGCTGTGGCAGCTGAGAAGGCCATTCTTTGTATTCTTTTTGAGAAATTTTCGGAGCCTGATGAAATGGTATCCACTACGTGTTAATACTGCAAATCGCTACGCTGTTACAGTCACTGCTGCCCTTGGCCCTCCGAATAACAGACATCCCAATCCATGAAGGATTATGTGCAAACTGTGGTTCTAATTATTGTGATCCACCAGTTGCCTCGTAGTTTCGGATAAAGACAATTTCAGGTAAGGTATCCACTTCTTTACCTCCGAGACTGTGTTATGATCATATGACCTTATTATTTTTTTTTGAGTATTAGGCTTATCGTTATTGCGAGCACTGTTGTTGTTGTGCTAGATGGTAATATTTTTCATTATATAATCGAGATATGGAAAAGTTTATGAAAGTGTCACTCCATAATACAATAGCAAAATAATAGTATTTTTGTTACATTAATCAGTGTCTAGCACACCTTCCAAAGGAAAGGATATGGACCAGAAGACATTGCATTATACTGTATTTAGACAGACTTAAAGAAGTTCCAGGTCTATACTTGTGCTCTTATTATTTCAGTTATTTTGCCTTTAATGTAAATAAACATGTGCAAACAATATACTTGCTCTTGTGAATATATTTGGATGTTAATTACATTGTGCGAGCTGTCTCTTTAATACCGCGTGGTTTACATACATGTTACTGCTGATTGGGCTGATATGTTTGACACACCCACCAAACAAGAGAAAACGCATCTCTAACCCCGTTGCACACCGTTTCCAGGAAACATTTCGTTCAAACCGGAAACCGTAGCAAAACTGTGCACACCGGTTTGAGCTTGAACTTTCCCCAGTTGAATACTAGCTTGTTTGCTATGCATCCAATGCAATTTGGCTTCTCTCAACTGAGATGGCCAACTGTTACTTCACTGAAAAAGTCAAGTCTTCTTTGTATAATGGTGGGGTTATTGGAGCAGTGTTTCTTGACCTCAAGAAGACTTTTGACACTGTTAAACACAGAATTCCCATGTCTAAATTAATAGGTTTTAATTTTTTTCCCAGAGACTTTGAATTGGATAGAATCATATTGATCAGTTCGATCACATTATGCACAAGTACAGTATTATAAATCAACAGCCTTACGTATATCCACAGGTATACCCCAAGGATCTATTCTGGGTCCATTGCCATTTACATTGCATATCAATGATTTTCTGTCTGTTTGTCCAGACATTACTTTTACTTTACTTCTAGTCATTTAGCAGACGCTTTTATCCAAAAAAATAAAAAATAAAAAAATAAAAAAAAATATATATATATATAATATATATATATTATATATATACATATACATATCTATACACATACACAACGCCATCAGTTTCGCACACTAAATAAATTAAATAAAAATGACAAATCCATACAACAACATTTCAAACGAACCATTTAATGAAAAAAAAAACAAGCTAAAACACAGTCACATATACAGAGCAAAAGGTCTGAGTATCTATGATTCTAACTACATTACAGTTTTTTCCATCGCTTTGGTGCATTTCTCAGATCATAATGAAATTCTCAATTTCTACGTCGTTGTGCATACTGGCGCTCGGCTCGAGGAGCTAGTCAAGGGGGCACAGGATAAAGCATTTCTCAGGCTTGAACAAGTGGCGATTTGCGTTTGGATACATTCATGCGTGATTTGTACAGTTAGCTGCGGTTTCTCTTATCATTCTACTTCCGGTTTCTCAAAATGTATTTTATAGTTCTCTGTGCAATAGTCTTACCACTCAAAACATCTAGTCATTAGTTCATCGTTTAAGTCAATAAAAGCAGAGTGGTTGATCTAGTTGTCATAAACTGTCGAGCATATTTTCTACACATTTCTATTAGACGTTTTGTAAATTTGCCATGAACTGTGCAAGTGAATCTTGACTTTCACTATAATGAAGAGATTCAGCTATATAAAACTAGATCTCTGATCCTCAAAGGGTCTCTTTCTCATGAGCCTTCAATTGGAAAGCATAGACAGAGGGCAACACATGAGTTACAAATTCTGACAATGGATATTTCCTCCCCTTTGGCCTGGTAAATCAACAGTAGCTCTGTGGCCGATGACATTTCAAC
The DNA here is from genome assembly GCA_018155175.1 of Sinocyclocheilus anophthalmus. NCBI lineage: Eukaryota > Metazoa > Chordata > Actinopteri > Cypriniformes > Cyprinidae > Sinocyclocheilus > Sinocyclocheilus anophthalmus. Next base: position 29,626 of record JADLZN010006847.1, read on the forward strand.
CACACCTTCTGCTTTTGGTCAGGTTGAAGCCAGCCTTATCCACATATACTGTATGAAGTTGTGAGATGGTTCACTTAACTCCAATTCCACGTTGCATTGCAAGGGAAAATATTCGTTGTGATGTCGTGTAAAGCAATTTGTCCCACTGAAGCGATTGAGTGAAGGAACCCAGATGCCGTTTTTTTACAGGTGATCCAACATCCAAACATAATCCGAGACTGACTTGACATGAACCGACTTGCTTGACAACTTGGCATGACGATTGACGAGGCATAAACCGACTAGACTCACGACAGCGGTTACAACATACAGACGAAGAGGACAATGCTTAAAAATTAATGGCTACTATAGCAACAAGAGTCCACATGACAAGAACAAACCATTGGGAAACAAGACACATGACTAAGACTGCCAATCAGAACATGACACATACACAAAGCAGAGATACATGAGGGCAAGGGAAGCATGACACTAACAGCAGGAAACAATTACAAAATAAAAAACATGAAAACAAAAACATGAAACAAAACCCAACCCACATTGATATCCCCCTCTAAAGGGCTGCTCCACGCCCAACAACACAAACCACCAACAAGTCCATGAGGGTTTAGAGCAAAGGCGGACAGGGGATGGATGGAGGGCCCGGCCCTGAAGACGGACAGCGATCGTGCAGGCATGGCGGAGCAGCAGATGTCATTCATGCGGTGCAGGCAGTCGGGAGCCTGCGGTGCATTCATAGTGGGTGAGCCATGGCGGTGGCCAGGCAGATGTGGACCATGGCGGTGCAGGCAGAGCGGTTAGCCAATGGCGACAGCCGACGGCACCATGGCGGATAGGCAGAGCTGCGTCGTTTGATGACGCAGAGCCGTAAGCCTGCGGAGCCAGAAACATGGGCAGACCACTTTCCTGAGCAGAACAGTAGAGATTTCTTGATGGCCTCCCTGCTGTGCCAGGGCAGACCGGACTGCGAGTTCATGATGCCCTCCTGGCTGTGACAGGGCAGACATGAGTTCATGAACGCCTCCTTGGCTGCCGGAACAGACATTGAGTTCTTTGAATGGTCCTCCTTGGCATAGCGGACTGCAGGTTCGTGACCCTCCGCGACGTGACAGAACAAGTAGACAGTTCTTGAATGGCCTCCTTGGCCGTGACATGGCAGGCAGTGAGTTCAGAAGCGGACACCACCACCTCAGGATGTTCTGCAGCGGATGCCGCCACCTCTAGATGTTCTGCAGCGGATTCATGCACAGGAAAGTCCCTTGGTGCAGACTCATGGATAGGAAAGGCCACAGGGACAGACTCATAGCCAGGAGAGGCCACTGGGGCAGATTCATAGACAGGAAAGGCCTCAGGAGCAGATTCATAGACAGAAGAGGACTCCCCCCCACACCCCTGGAGCGCAGTGTTCAGCCCACACGCTCAAATGCGACCGCCATTACAGAATGCAGCAGAGTGTGGCCATGACCTCTAAGACGGTTGTCTTGAGAGCACTGATGATATGGTTAATGCCTGCATCTCGCACCGACTCAAGAGGCGGTCCATCACCTAAGCGATCAGTCGTTTCAGTCTTGGGGCCCAAGCTCCGCTTCCGACTCAGATCGTGCTGCCATCTTGGCCTGGACTTCAGGTTGCGGCGCCATCTTGTCCAATGGACCACTCGCGCGGCCATCTTGGCGGGACTCAGCATGACCGGCATGATGTAGCAGGCCTGTGGGCTTGGCGACGTGACGGGAGCACCCTGGGTAGCATACATGACGTTAGCATGCTTTGGCTTGGACCCGACACTGATGTGAGAAGCTGTGGCTTGGCAGACATGACGTAGAAGTCTGTGGACTTTGGCAGACATGCGTGAGAAGGCTGTGGATTGGCCGTCATGACTGAATCAGACTTTTGGATGTCATGTTACCTTCTCCATGACACCAACGTGTTATCAACCCACTCATTCGCAAAGCAAAATTTATTTTCGTTTATTTTCCCCCCAGGTAGCTGGACGAATGTTTCATTAGACGCCACCCGAAATATGTCCTTAGGGTCCCATCATAAAATCCACTGGCTTGGGTTTCAAGGTCCCCAAAAAGTCCTGACCATCATCTCAATAGGCCTGTCGCCTTGACGAAGCAGAGGAGCGTGGGGAAACTGCTGTTCATATTTGCTGAGTCCGTGATTCGTAACGAATCATCCACTGAAGCGGCATGTGAAGACCCAAGTGCGTTTATTTACAGTGATCCAAAATCCAAACATCACCCAACGACGAAGAACTAGAGACACGGAACTGCGGAGAGACTTGACTACCCAGCCCATATTGCTTCTTAACAGACTGACGAATAGAAGTGGGTGAACATGATGGCTGTACTTATAGCAACAGATGTCACATACATAACAAACCAGATGGGAACAGACCCATGATAAGACAACCATCAGAACATTACACATACACCAGCGCCTTACATGAGGGCAAGGGAACATGGACACTAACGCGGAAACATTACAAATAACATACATGAAAACATGACAAGAACAACCAAACCCCACATTACTATGTAGAATCTGTGGACCGACAGACTGGCACGTCAGGAGGTGGTAAACGACTCACTGCAATTCCTCATACAGTTCTGCAATCAGCAAAGTTCTGCCTAACGGGTTTTTTTTCTTGTTTGCCTTTCTCATTTATTTATTTTCCGCCTTTGTGCCAATTATTTCTATTCACATTGCTTGGTTACGTTTTTTTTGGTCAGACCACTATAAGTTTAAGCTGTGCATCCTATCTAGTCTCTTTCATCAAATCTCCCACTACACTAAGTTAATTTGTACTTTGAATGGATAATGACATACATAAGAGTGCAGCCTTCTGCAGCTCACTACAGTAACGGTCATCCGAAATGTTTGACCTATATGTCCAGCTATAGGAGACTATATGCAGGAAATTCCCACCTAGCTCGTTCCGTGGAAGAGATGGTGGTTACTGGTATAAGGTGAAGATAATGGCAGATGTACTACCCCCCCGAAGGATGTAGAGACTGAGGTAGTACTCTGATCCGGACGAAAGCGTTGACGCCTTGTCTGGATCACATCCCTTTAGGTCTTTTACCTACCTTCCTTTGATCCGTGATTCTTCCTACCCCTACCCGCGGGCTGGGGAGGAGCGCGAGCCGTGACACTAACCTTCTGAGCCAGTCTCTGATCCTCAAACGGAGACGGGCCAGGACCCCTGGGTTGTTAGGGCTCAGACCTGGACCTTCGTGTAAGCCGCTATCCCCGGGTCTTCAGCGGTCATCAGCCTGATATGGTTGGAGCATCACCATCGTGTGCAATGAAGCGACAGCCCGACCTTCTGCTGCTGCGTATGCCCTGGCATCTGAGTGAGATGTCAAGGAGGGGAGTCTTAGAGTACGTCTCACCCATAGAGAGATAGCTGTCCAGCGTCTCTCTATAGGGGCATCTTCTCATAAACGCCTTTGCGCAACGCATCGATGTTGGCATAACTCATATGCTGGAACCAATAGATGCGTGAGGAAAACGGCCTCTTCCAATCCTTCTCGATCTCAGTATGGAGATCAAGAAGGAAAGGAAGACTCACCTGAGCTTGAGGGTTATGGCCAGAAAAATAACGTACATCGAGATATTTCGCGACGTCACTTACTTCACCCGCTTCACTTCATAAAGCTTGCTGTGGCGCGATCCTATGTCCAAAAGCTCATCTACGCAGGCAGAGATTGGGAAGGCTTCAGACCGTCCGCTTCTTGGCCCCCTCAGACATGTCCTGCTTTTTTGCGGGCTGATCCCAGCAGACACTGGCCCTGATCATAGCAATGTATGCAATACACTATCCTCCACGGCTCACTCTCGTGAACCCGACGATCACGAAGGAAAGCCTCTCTCTAAACTCATCGGCCAGGTCCATCTGAGATCCCCACGAGCTCATTCTCCATCGTGCCTCAGCATCGGCGGGTTCTGAATCGCGGGAAGCAGACAGCTGCCCTTTTTTCCTCAAAAAGAGAGATAAATGAGAGCGGAGCTTTTTCCCTTGGAAAAAACTGCTCGCAGTGCACGCCGATTGCATCGCGTGCGTGCTTCTTCGCCCAAACAAATAATGCATAGATCGTATGTGTCATCAGATGTTAAATAACGACGACACGGATGCACACATTTTCTAAACGTCTTGCTAGTGCTCGCCATTATGAAGGAAGAAAGATTGCTCTTACCACGAAATGCACGCTTCAAACAAAACAGTAAATGAAGACGAAGAAGAGAATGATGTATAGCTCCCGGCACCTATTTATACTATAGCCACACCGGTAGTGACGTCATGGCTGTCGCCGAGCAACGAGTTGGTGTTTTTTCTAAATCCCTTAATATCTAAATGGGTGCGGACGCTGTTATTTATATCAGCTACATGGAGCAGTGCGTCCACAGCGGCAATGGCCTTCTAATCTAGATTCACACCTTAGTTAGAACAATGCTGTTTACAGTTAAATATTTCTACATGGTGTGTGCATGTTTTTATTAACCCAACAACAGCTCAAGTGCAATGCCAGATGTTTTTGTATCAGGGAAAGGCTACAAGTAGTATCTGATTATCTTGATTCTAGACATTTACTTGATAAAAATAAGTAGATATTTGACAGCAAAAAGACACGTGAAGCACCAGTTGAAGCTGGACGTTTTGTTACAATGCCCTAAAGCGCTGCTATAACGGTTTCATAAATTCCCATTTGCTTTCTATTCTGTTTAGTAATTTCTTCTGTCATTTCTTGTGGCTGAATTCACTGAGTCGGTGTTTAGTTTCCTTAGTTACCAATTTATGATGACTGTGATGTAGAACACGAATTTCCTATATCGGCTGCCTCTCACTCTCCAGAGGTTTTTCATGTGTAATGGCTCAGTCAGTTTACGGAATTCCCTGAAACGGGAAATGACCCGCCAATGACTCACTGTTTTGATTCAGTGGTTATCTAACAGCTATTAGCAAACACATTAATGCTCCGTCACCGTGTTTGAATGTTCAGTGACTCAGTTCATCTAGAATGCGTGACGATGAATATGATAAAATAGCCATGTGTGAGATGCTGCTGATTGACATGTGAGGCTTTCAGAAAAAGCACTGCTGTTAGTCAGAGATGTACAGAAATATCTAGACACATGTGACAGGTCCAGAAAAAGGACATATCAGATGCTGATATAACTGAAGTAAAAGGTTAGTTTCACCTGGGAAAGAAAAATATCAGCATTTTCTCGCCCTCATGCCTTTTACCACAATTGATTAAAAAGAGGTAACTGTGACTATTTGTCTCACAATTCGACCTTTGTTTATTGTAATTCTGAGGAAGAGTTCTGGCATTTATTCTGTTTACGCTTTATACACTTTAGACATTCTGCTGACAGTCAGTGACTTTTAGTAGAATGATAGGACTGTTGAGTGTTTCATGCCATTCTGACTTTTTCCTCTGAATTTTGAGTTTATATTTTGCTATTCTGACTTTCCTTGTATATCTGAGTTTATATCTCTCAATTCGGACTTTTCTCTCGTATTTCTGAGTTTATATCTCTCAATTCAGACTTTTCCCTCATATTTCTGAGTTTATATCTCACAATTCGGACTTTTCCCTCATATTTCTGAGTTTATATCTCTCAATTCAGACTTTTCCCTCATATTTCTGAGTTTATATCTCACAATTCTGACTTTTCCCTCATATTTCTGAGTTTATATCTCCCAACTCTGACTTTTTCCTCATATGCTGAGTTATACGCACTCTGACTTTCCCTCAGATTTCTGAGTTTATATCTCACAATTATAACTTTCCCTCATATTCTGAGTTTATATCCGCAGCGACTTTTGCCTCATTTGTCCTGGTTATAATATTCTCACATTCTGACTTTCCCTCAATGCTGCAGGTTAATCCGCAATTATGACTTTCCCTTTCCCTCATATTCGAGTTTTATGTCACATGATACTTTTCCCTCATTGTCTGCAAGTTTATATCTCCCAATTCAGACTTTTTTCCCCATATTTCTGAGTTTATATCTCTCAATTCGGACTTTTCCCTCATATTTCTGAGTTTATATCTCACAATTCTGACTTTTCCCTCATATTTCTGAGTTTTATCTCACAATGATTCGGACTTTCCCTCCGATTCTGATTTTAGATCTCACTATTCTGCTTTTCCGCATATTTCTGAGTTTTAATTCACAATTTCTGACTTGTTCCTCGTATTTCTGATTTATATCTCACCATTCGGACTTTTCCCTCATCATTTCTGAGTTTATATTCACAATCGGACTTTTCCCTCATATTCTGAGGTTATATCTCACAATTCGACCTTTTCCCCCTTGTATTTCTGAGTTTATATCTAGCAATTCTGACTTTTTCCTCATATTTCTGAGTTTATATCTCACAACTCTGCATTTTCCTCATATTCCTGAGTTTTATCTCAATCTTACTTTCCCCTCATTTACTGGATTTATATCTCACAATTCGACTTGGCCCTTTTATTTCTGAGTTATATCTCCAATTCTGACTTTTTCCCCTGGTATTTTCGGAGTTTAGTCGCACATTCTGACTTTTCCCTCATATTACGATTTTATAATCTCGTACAATTCTGACTTTTTCCCTTGTATTTCTGAGTATTTTCTCACAATTCTGGCTTTTTTTTTTTAATTCTGAGTTTATATCTCACAATTTAATTTTTTCCTTGTATTTCTGAGTTTATATCTAGCAATTCTGACTTTTTCCTTTTCCCTTGTAGTTCTGAGTTTATATCTAGCATTCTGCTTTTTCCCGCATATTTTCTGAGTTTATGTCTCACACCTGCTTTTTCCTTGTATTTCGGATTTATTCTCTAGCATTCTGACTTTTTTCCTCATATTTCTGAGTTATTTCTCCACTCTGACTTTTTCTTCATATTTCTGCGATTTATGTCTCCAACTCTGACTTTTCCTGTAATCTGAGTTTTATCTAGCCATTTTCTACTTTTCCTCATATTTCTGAGTTTATATCTCCCAACTCTGACTTTTTCCTCATATTTCTGAGTTTATATCTAGCAATTCTGACTTTTTCCTCATATTTCTGAGTTTATATCTAGCAATTCTGACTTTTTCCGTGTATTTTTCTGAGTTTAATCTACAATTCTGACTTTTTCCCTTGTTTCTGAGTTTTATCTCGCAATTCTGACTTTTTTTTCTTGCAATTCTGAGTTTATGTCTTGCAATTCTGAGTTTATTCACTTGATTTTTTTTTCTCACAATTCTGACTTTTTTCCTTGTAATTTCTGGAGTTTATATCTTGCAAGATGAATTTTTTTTCCTCATATTTCTGAGTTTATCATCTCACCATTTTGACTTGTTCCTGGATTTTCTGATTAATCTCTCGCAATTTGAGTTTTCCTCTCGATTTTCTGGTTTATATCTCGCAATCTTTACTTTTCCTTGTATTGTCTGATTTATACTCGCAATTATGAAATTTTTTTTCCTCATATTCTGATTTATATCTAGCATTCGGACTTTTTCCTGTTTTCGAGTTCTCTCGACCAACTCTGATTTTTCCTCAGATTTTCTGGTTTATTTCATCACAACTTGTTTTTTCCTGTATTTTCTGAGTTTATATCTCGCAAATTCTGCTTTTTTCCTCATTTTCTGAGTTTTTACTAGCATTCCTGACTTTTCCTTGTCTTCTTCTGAGTTTTATAATCTCCCAACTCTGACTTTTTTTCCTGTATTTCTGAGTTTTATATCGTAGCATTCTTATTTTTTTTCCTTGTATTTCTAGTTTATATCTAGCAATTCTGACTTTTTCCTCATATTTCTGAGTTTATGTCTCACAACTCTGACTTTTTCCTCATATTTCTGAGTTTATATCTAGCAATTCTGACTTTATATTTGCCTCATATTTCTGATTTATATCGCGCATTCTGCTTTTTCCTTGTATTTTCGAGTTTGATATCCTCCCACTCTGACGTTTTTCCTTGTATTTCGGAGTTTATATCTAGCATTCTGACTTTTTTCTCAACTTCTGATTTATGTCAACCTCGACTTTTTCCTTGTAGTGCTGAGTTATATCTAAAATCTGACTTTTTCCTGAGTTCTGATTTATAAAATATCTCCAACTCTGACTTTTTTCCTGCTCTTTTTCTGAGTTTTTGTCTCACAATCTGACTTTTCCCTTTGTATTTCTAAGTTACTATCTTCCGCAATTCGGACTTTTTTCCCGATTTCTGAGTTTATATCTAGCATTCTGATTTTTCCTTGTATTTCGAGTTTATATCTACCAACTCTGACTTTTTCTTTATTTTCTGAGTTTAATCTAGCATCTGCTTTTTCCTTGTATGCTGAGTTTATATCTCACACTTCTGACTTTTTTCCTCATTATTTCTGGATTTTATTCTACACAACTCTGCCTTTTTTCCTGTATTTCTGATTTTATACTCGCATGCTGCTGACTTTTTCCTCCTCATATTTCGAGTTTATACGAGCAATTCTGACTTTTTTCCTTGTATTTCTGTTTTATATCTCCCACTCTGACGTTTTCCTTGTATTGCCTGAGTTATATCTCACAATCTGACTTTTCCGCTATTTCTGAGTTTATGTCTCAACAACTCTGACTTTTCCATTGTATTTCTGATTTTATATCTAGCAATTCCGACTTTTTTCCCTTGGATTTCTGATTGATATCCCCAATTCTGACTTTTTCCTCATATTTCTGAGTTTATATCTCCCAACTCTGACTTTTTCCTCATATTTCTGAGTTTATATATCTCACAATTCTGACATTTTATCTCACAGTTCTGAGTTTATATTTTGCAATTCTGACTTTTTTTTTCTCTGAATTGTGAGTTTATATCTAGCAATTCTGACTTTTTCCTTGTATTTCTGAGTTTATATCTCCCAACTCTGACTTTTTCCTTGTATTTCTGAGTTTATACCTCACATTTTTTTCTTGTAATTCTGAGTTTATATATCCTCCCAACCTCTGATTTTCCTTGTATTTCTGAGTTTATATATCACCATTCTGATTTTTCCTCATATTTCTGATTTTATGTCTCACAACTCTGGACTATGTTCCCATATTCTGAGGTTCTATCTCACCTCTGACTTTTTCCTTGTATTTCTGGTTTATATCTACAATTCTGACTTTTTCGCTGTATTTCCTGAGTTTTATCATCTCCCAACTCTGACTATTTTCCCCCTCATTTTCTGATTTATAAGCCCCACTCTTGACTTTTTCCCTCATAATTCTGAGTTTATATCTCACAATTTAATTTTTTCCTTGTATTTCTGAGTTTATATCTCGCAATTCTGACTTTTTTTTTCTCTGAATTGTGAGTTTATATCTAGCAATTCTGACTTTTTCCTCATATTTCTGAGTTTATGTCTCACAACTCTGACTTTTTCCTCATATTTCTGAGTTTATATCTAGCAATTCTGACTTTTTCTCGCGATTGAGAGTTTATATCTAGCAATTCTGACTTGTTCCTCGATTTCTGAGTTATATCTCTCATTTCTTACTTTTTTCCTTGAGTTCTGCTTCTCAAATCTCGCAATTGGAGTTTTCCCTCCTATTCTGAGTTTATATCTAGCATGTCTGACTTTTTCCTTGTAGTTTCTGAGTTTATTCTCACAAACTCCTCTACTTTTTCCTCATAGCTTATTGTATATCTAGCATTCTTCTGACTTTGTTCCTTGTAATGTCTGAGTTATATCTCCAACTCTGACTTTTTCCTCAGATTTCTGATTTAATCTAGCATTCTGGACTTTTTCCCTCGTATTTCTGAGATTATATCTATCCATTATGATTTTTTCTCCTATTTCTGAGTTTATATCACCAATTCTGACTTTTTCCTTGTATTTTTCGGAGTTTATATCTACCATTATTACTTTTTTCCATCCTCGTATTTCTGGTTTTATATCTACCATTATGATTTTTCCTCATTTCTGATTTTAATCACACAATTCTGACGGTTTTTCCTGTATTTCGTGAGTGTATATCTGCCATTATTACTTTTTCCTCATATTCTGGTTTATAATCTCCACTCTGACTTTTCAGAGTCTATCTCAACGTTTTTCATATCATTCTGAATTTCATTTATAATGTCAAAATAAAAAAAATCCGAAGTGTGAGATACAAAGTCATATTATCTTTCTTCTTTTGTTGTTGTTTTACTAACTCTGTGGGGTAAACTGCTTCCAAACATTCCAACCGGTATGATTGTTCGTCTTCTTTGAGGAGATTCTTGAAGTATATTGGTAAGTATTTTCACTTCCCATTGACTTGCAAAAACTCCCATGTTAAGTCACTGTACTTTGTGTTTAACTGAGAAGTAAAACGAGCATTTCAACATCAGGTGTTTTCCATCACCAGCTTCGTCTCTGCATCTGATCAGGGTGTGATCGCCTGTAGGTGGCACTACAGCTCTTAACTAGTAGTGCTGCTAGTGTTACCTGTATAGACAGAACATTTGCAAATAGAGTCTGTTCTTACTGTCAAAAATAGTTAGAAATAAATCACAGTGAATGGTCAGGATATGATCAATATTAATGATACAATATTCAATAGTCTCAAGACATTATTAATATCCACTTTATTTTTATTGTGAGAGTGGGGTGACCATTCATAACTAAGGTTATTCTAAGTTTTTTTTTTCCAGTTCAGTTAATAACAGGGTTAATATTTATACTGTTTAAGTGCACTAAAAAATATATATATATTAAAAACTGAAGCATACTCCCCCCCTCGTGATAGTTTGAAGCAATATCTGTTGGCATAAACTAGTCTTAGTCATCTATTTTTTCTTCAAGACCTGTCATGACTTACTGAAAACTGAAACTAGCCTTTCCTGGTTGACTTGTCCGACCTGGTTTAAGCTGGTTGGTCTGTTAAACAAGTAGTCAAAATCCTTCTAAAACCAGTCTGGAAGACCAGATAAAACCAGCTTAGTCTAATTTGTGTTATAAGAACCTCTGGGCATTTCTGGCTTTCCACAGCTGGTGGTATTAGAGGGGTTTTGACCACAGCTTCAGCTGGTCATGCTGGGAGACCAGCTGACTAACCAGCTAAAACCAGCCGAGCAGCACAGGCCGGTTTCAGGTGTTTAATTCAGCAGAATGATTTGTATTTCCACCATCTAATCAATGATACAAGATCTCAAGATTTAATTCAGTAAAACTACAACACGCTTTTATGCATCAAGATTCATTTCGCATGACAAATCTAATCTCCTCTAACAGAATCATGTTTTTTTCTCTGTATTGTGAAATGAGTTTTGTTATGAGATTGTAAAGATCTGGTGATGCAGTAATGCCTATGAAAAACATACTGTTACGCAAAAAAGATATGATCATATCAATACCATCATATCATGAGATGTACCGTTCAAAAGTGAAATCAGTTGTGTTTATGTTATTATTATTGTGTTTGCTGAAGGATGTGTTGTAGTTGGTGTTTTGCTGATGCTGTGTTGTTCTAGGCGTGTTGTAAGGTTCCTGAGGGGTTTCTGCTGCAGCAGGTGAGTGACTCACTGCTCGAGTTGTAATGTTGAGTGTGATGATGATCATCCCTGCAGTGCTTTAGTGATGAGCTGTGGGCGTGTCTTGAAGATATAAACACCGCGCGTCCCTGCGCATCAATGAAACCCGACAGCAGCGCGCGCGATGGTGAGTGACCTCTATACAACTCACACTTTTATCTTAACATCTTAACTACATATCATTTAGTTATTTGTATCATTATTTTTCTGGAGCACAAAAGCAGTGTTAAGTCGCTGGGGGATATTTGTAGCAATAGCCAACAATACATTGTATGTGTCACAATTATACATTTCTCTTTTATGACAAAAATCTTTAGGATATTAAGTAAAGATCAGGTTTCATGAAGATATTTTGTAAATTTCCTATTGTAAATATATTAAAACTTATTTTTTGTTTAGTAATATGCATTGCTAAGAAATTAATTTGAACAACTTTAAAGATGATTTCTCAATATTTAGATTTTTTTGCACCCTCAGATTCCAGATTTTCAAATATTGTGCGATCCTAACAACATACTCCTGAAGCTGATTTATCCACCTTTCAGCTGATGCATGCATCTCAAATGTCAAAAGATGGACCCTGATGGTTTTGTGCTCTAGGCAGGGTCACATATATAACACACGTGTGTCGTCTGTCTAGTTTCTCCTCACAGCGTTGGTTCTGCCGGTCCTCTGTGCAGCCGGTTGGGCGGCGGACGCTCACTCGTACCGGCGCACGGATCCGGTCACCGGACAGCTGCTGCTGTGTGACAGGTGCCCGCCGGGGACGCGCCTGCGCGCGCACTGCACGCGCTCTCGCCAGACGGGGTGCGCGCCTTGTGCTCCGGGTCTGTTCACGGAGTTCTGGAACTACATCCCGGACTGTCTGCGGTGCGACGCGTGCTCCGATCACCAGCGGGCCGTTCAGCCGTGTAACGGAACCGTGAACACGGTGTGCGAGTGTGAGGCGGGGTTCTTCTGGGACCAGCACTTCTGCAGGAGACACAGCGCCTGCAAACCGGGCCACGGACTCCAAGCTCCAGGTGACCAGCCTATAGATACCAGATTACACAGTCAAACCAACAATTATACAACCTTCTGATCTTTTAATAGTGTGTGCAGGACACTATAGTTCATTCATGTACGTGAGGAGAGCAAAATAAACTAAACTGAGACAAATGTGACTCTGGAGCACAAAACCAGTCACAAGGGTCAATTTTTCGAAATTGAGATGTATACATCATCTGAAAGCTGAATTAATAAGCTTTCCAGTGATGTAAGGTTTGTTAGGATCGGACAATATTTGGTTGAGATACAACTATTTGAAAATCTGGAATCTGAGGGTGCAAAAAAATCTAAATATTGAGAAAATCATCTTTAAAAAGTTGTCCAAATGAAGTTCTTAGCAATGCATATCAACTAATCAAAAATTAAGTTTTGATATACTTACAAAATGTACAAAATATCTTCATGGAACTTCATGAAGTTTACTTAACATCCTAATGATTTTTGACATAAAAGAAAAAACAATAATTTTGAACCATACAATGTATTTTTGGCTATTGCTACAAATATCCCCCAGCGACTCAACACTGCTTTTGTGCTGCAGGGACACATATTTTACCCAAATCATTTTCATACAGTAAACCAGTTAAATTGCTAAAAAAATTGGACAAAAAGATTCTAGACACTTGGCCTTCACCATTTAATTGCTAATGTGACCTTTTTTACACCACAGACTGAACTAAATGAAGCACTGCTTGCTAATTAGTTGAGCTAAATTGGTTTAATCTAACTGTGTCTTAAATGTAACAGCTGACAGCTATTCAACCGAATTCATTACATACCTTTCCATCAAAGTTATCTGACATATCAGATGAATTTGTTCTGACAGTTTAACTCTGAGTTCTTGTCATATTTTATTACCATTTTATAAACTATAAACTGTGATAATGTGAGAAATGCTGAAGGTGTCTGAATACATTTTGGTTTAACTGTATATGTATTGTTTTATATTTACAGTGTTGGGAAGGTTACTTTAGAAATGTAATAGGTTACAGATTACAAGTTACCCTATTTAAAATGTAATAAGTAGTGTAACTATATGTTTGTTTATGGTTGGTGTGGCAATCAGCACATAGCTGATCTCACCCCTGTTAAGGGCATCTGCATCATGTTGCTTAGCAACCGTTAAGTTCATCTGAAGGATGACTCTATGTGATCTGTTGATGTTCACTGTCATTAAAAGCTCAGTGAGTTTTGTCACACAGCCTGTGTTTTTGTTGGCTGTGGTCAGGATGCAGACACACTGTCTGCACTGGCCTTCTTCAAACAGTGATTCATGTGAAGATGGATCGCAGTGACTGATGGGTAATGTTTGGTGATGTGTCTGCAGGGACGCCACACAGAGACACGGTGTGTGAGCTCTGCGCAGATGGACACTATGCAGACGTCACGCAGACTCATGCAGCATGCGTTACTCACAGCGCTTGCAAGACTGACGAACAGCTGGTGCTGCCGGGATCCAGGTGGCATGATAATGTGTGTGCAACCTGTGACCATCTCACACAGAAAGGTACAGGAACACACACATTCACAATGACACAGCACACACAACCACCCAGATCACCATAGCAACTGCCTTTTTGAGTTTATATCACAATGCTGAGAACTGTGAGATGTAAACTCAGAGTAGCAAGATATGAACTTAGAATTGTGAGATGTAAACTTAGAATTTTTAAGATATAAACTTAGAATTGCAAGAAATAAATCCAGAATTGCGAAATATAAAGGGGTGAAATTATAGTCATAACTTGAGTGAGAATGCTGCATCTGTAAATTCATCCTCGGCTGGTGTTGTTCTTCCAGGTTTGGTGGATTTATTCAAGCCGGTTCTGTCCGGTCTGCACGTTAAGTACGGGACTTCCACTGAGCGTCTGCAGAAGTTAGTGGACCGCCGTCTGCGCAGGAAGAGGTTTGGCAAGCGAGCTGCGCTACATCCGATGCAGCGGCTCCAGCACTGGAGCATAGAGACGTCAGAGGAGGAGTCGCTGAACCTGCCGTCTATCCTGGAGGAGTCACACCTGAATCCGCTTGTGGACTGGATCGCACGCAAAATCCTGCGATTCCAGCAGCACTGCACTAACACTGCACTGCTAACAGTATGACAGATGAAGCCTGTTCACACTGCACTGATTTGAGTTTGATACTGTCTCACCTGCTTTATAAAATATAGAAGTGCATCAGATTTTGTTGTGACCGTTAGATACTTTGACATCTGGATCAGTTTAAGGCTTCAGTGAAGGATGTTGGATGTGTGACAATCAGATTGTACTCATGCACTTTACAGTCTGTCCTGTCAATAAATTTCACTTGCTGTGTTGCACTAGACTCCACTGTTTTGTAAATATTACAGATGATTTTTTTATATTGGTTTTGCATTGAAAGATTGTTCTCTATTTATTGACTAAACTGTATCAGACTACAAAACAGCTCATTAAACACAGTGAAAAGAGCGGATGTGAAATATATTCTGTTTCTAGGGTTTTCCTTTGATTGACCTGAAATGCGTCTGCTGTCATATTTTAGGCAAGATACGAGTAATATCGAGCAGTTTTGTATTTAATTTATTTATTCAAATTTCACAGTCAAGAATGCATTTGGAAAAGCACAGCTGTGGAAACAAACATGAAGTTTCAACTAGGAAGGGAGTTCATCAAGACATTAATATTGGGTTGACAAAATCTGATCGGATCATTTATAATGTAGTTATTGTTAACTAAATCTATTTAAAAAAATTTAAATGTTAATTTAAATAAAACTGAAATAAAAAAATTAACTGGCAGCTAACTGAAATAAAATAAGTGAAGTTGAAGTACTAAAATGCATACAACTAAAAATTTAATAAAAACTAGATGAGTAAAGTTTGTAAACAAACTTTGAAGTTTGCAGACAGACTGCTAAACCGACCATCTCTAGCCGCCTCATGCATAGAAAATCAGTTAATTCTCCGCACAGAGAAACTCCTTTCACCTAGATATCACACTAAGATACTGTGTCTGTTTCCCCACACTAGGAAATACCAAAAAATCCAAACCATTTAAGAGTACAATTTAATTTATTTGCAATCAGATAAAAAACGCGAAACAAATGATAAAGCTTGCCTAATCTATTCAATACAGTGGATGAATTAACGAAAAATAAAGCATCAACAATTGTTGACATTTCCCAACAGCACAGCATTAATGACTTTATGAACTACTTTACTTCCAAGATCGATACTATTAGAGATAAAATTGTAAGCATGCAGCCATCAGCTACAGTATCGCATCAGATAGCACACTATAGATCCCCTGATGAACAATTCCACTCATTCTCTACAATAGGAAAGAAAGAATTGTATAAATTTGGTAAATCATCTAAACCACACATGTATGTTAAAGCTATTCCATCTACGCTCTAAAAGAAAGGTTCTTCCAGGAAGTCCCAGATCCCTCTTCTGACTATTATTAATCTCATTGTCTTAGTATATGTCCCCAAAAAAACCTTCAAACGGCTGTGTATTAAAGGATCGTTCACCCAAAAATGACAATGTTTGTCATTAATTTACTCACACCACCTTCATGTTGTTCCAACCTGAAGACCACCATCCATCTTTCGAACACCCATTAAGATATGTTGACGGATCTGAGAGCATCTGGACCCTCCGCATAGACAGAAGGGGTCCTTACACAACAAGGCAAGAACCGTAGCAGGAATCGGTAAAATAATCCATGTGACCAGCAGGTTTCCAACCGGAATTCACAATTCACTGGAATCAACATCCTTGATGCGGAGGAACGAATTTTGAATTGTTTTTTCGCTCAAAAGTATTCTCTTAGCTTTGTAAAATTATGGTTGAACCCCTGATTTCACATGGATTATTTTACAGATCTCCTCGCTACGTTTCTGGACCGTGATTGTGTAAGGACCCCTTCTAGGCTTATGGGAGGGTCAGACAGCTCTCAGATTCCATTCAAAAATATCTTAATTTGTGTTCCAAAGATGAAAGTCTTAACGTTCTTTTGGAGATGATTGTCTTATGGGTTTTGGAACGACATGAGGGTGAGAAAACGATGACAAAACTTTAATTTTTCACTGACCCAAGAACTAGTTAATTACAAGACCGCTCTCGATCTCCCTTTTCTGGCCCAAGATACTAGAAAGGTACTACCTCACATATACACTGATTAAAATTATAAACGCAACACTTTTGTTCTTGCCCCCATTTTTCATGAGCTGACTCAAAGATCTAAGACTTTTTCGATGTACACAAAAGGCCTATTTCTCTCAAATATTGTTCACAAATCTTTCTAAATCTGTGTTAGTGAGCACTTCGCCTTTGCCAAGATAATCCATCCACCTAACAGGTGTGACATATCAAGATGCTGAATAGACAGCATGATTATTGCACAGGTGAGCCTTAGGCTGGCCACAATAGGCCACTCTAAAATGTGCAGTTTTATCACACAGCACAATGCCATAGATGTTGCAAGTTTTGAGGGAGCGTGCAATTGGCATGCTGACTGCAGGAATGTCCACCAGAGCTGTTGCCCGTGAATTGAATGTTAATTTCACTACCGTAAGCCGTCTCCAAAGGCGTTTCAGAAAATCTGGCAGTACATCCAACCGGCCTCACAAAAGCAGACCACGTGTAACCACACCAGCCCAGGACCTCCACATCCACATCTTCACCTCCAAGATCGTCTGAGACCAGCCACCCGGAGAGCTCCTGCAACAATCGGTTTGCATAAAGAATTTCTGCACAAACTGTCAGATACCGTCTCAGGGAAGCTCATCTGCATGCTCGTCGTCCTCATCGGGGTCTCGACCTGACTGCAGTTTGTCATCGTAACCGACTTGAGTGGGCAAATGCTCACATTCGATGGCGTCTGGCACTTTGGAGAGGTGTTCGGTTTTCACTGTACAGGGCAGATGGTAGACAGCATGTATGGTGTTGTGTGGGTGAGTGGTTTGCTGATGTCAATGTTGTGGATCTAGTGGCCCATGGTGGTGGTGGGGTTAGGGTATGGGCAGGCGTATGTATGGACAACGCACACAGTGTATTTGATTGATGGCATTTTTGAATGCACAGAGATTACCGTGCGAGATCCTGAGGCCCATTGTTGTGCCATTCATCCACGTCCATCACCTCATGTTGCAGCATGATAATGCACGGCCCATGTTGCAAGGATCTGTACACAATTCCTGGAAGCTGAAAACATCCCAGTTATACTCACCGGACATGTCACCCATTGAGCATGTTTGGGATGCTCTGGATCGGCATATATACGACAGCATGTTCCAGTTCCTGACAATATCCAGCAACTTCACACAGCCATTGAAGAGGAGTGAACCAACAACAAAATTTTGTTTCCACAGGCCACAATCAACAACCTGATCAACTCTATTCGAAGGAGATGTGTTGCACTGCGTGAGGCAAATGGTGGTCACACCAGATACTTTTCGGACCCCCCAATACAGTAAAACTGCACATTTTAGAGTGGCCTTTTATTGTGGCCAGCCTAAGGCACACCTGTGCAATAATCATGCTGTCTAATCAGCATCTTGATATGCCATACCTGTGAGGTGGATGGATTACCTTGGTAAAGGAGAAGTGCTCACTAACACTGATTTAGGCAGATTTGTGAACAATATTTGAGAGAAATAGGCCTTTTGTGCACATAGAAAAACTCTTAGATCTTTGAGTCCAGCTCATGAAAAATGGGGGCAAAAAAAATGTGTTGCATTTATCATTTTGTTCAGTGTATAGATCCTTCTTAGAGAAAAATGGTATTTGTGAGGATTTCCAGTCAGGAGTTAGACTGTATCATAGTACTGAGACTGCTCTTATTAGAGTTACAAATGACCTGTTCTTATCTGATCGTGGTTGTAAGTCTCTATTAGTGCTATTGAGTCTTAGTGCTTTATTCGACACTATTGACCACGACATTCTTTTGAATAGACTTGAAAACCTTGTTGGCATTAATGGAAGTGCATTAGCATGGTTCAAATCATACTTGTATGACCGTCATTTCGTAGCAGTGAATGAAGAGGTATCTTATTGATCACAAGTGCAGTATGGAGTACCTCAAGGCTCAGTACTAGGGCCGTTACTCTTCACGCTTTACATGTTACGCTTGGGAGATATCATCAGGAAACAAGCTGTTAGCTTTCACTGTTATGCTGATGATACTCAGCTCTATATTTCTTTGCGGCCCGTCGAAACATACCAATTTGAAAAACTAACGGAATGCATAGTCAGTATAAAAACTCGATGATTGCAGTTTTTAAAAAACTGATGGATTCTTACTGCTAAATTCTGAAAAACAGAGGTGTTAATTATCGGACCTAAAACCTCTGCATGTAATAACCTAGAACACTGTCTAAGACTTGATGGCTGCTCTGTCAATTCTTTTTCATCAGTTAGGAACCTAGGTGTGCTTTTTGATTGCAATCTTTCCTTCGAAAGCCACGTTTCTAGCATTTGTAAAACTGAATGTTTCCATCTCAAAAATATATCTAAATTATGACCTATGCTCTCAATGTCAAATGCAAAAACGTTAATTCATGCGTTTGTGACCTCAAGGTTAGATTATTGTAATGCTTTATTGGGGGGTTGTTCTGCATGCTTACAGTTTTTCTCAGTCGCTTTGGTGCATTTCTCGAATCATCCTTAATATTTGCAAAAAAGTATGTGCATTTCTCAAAACAATTTGTACAAACAGCACCACACAATGGATAACCTGCAAAAGCCTGTAACTTACTCGAAATCTTTAGTTCATCTCTCAAAAGCAAGTATTTATGTCAATGAACTTATCAGTGCCATCAGAATGAAAAGTCCTTGTGTCATTGTTCACAAACAAGATAACAGTGCACTTTGTTAGTATTACCTGATGTAAACTATGGCAACAGTTTGGATGACAGTTACTGTATTGAAATGCAGAAGGCTGCACTTCTTATGTATGTCATATATCCAATTCAAAAGTACAAATTTACACACTACTGTATGTGGGATATTGATTGAAAGAGACTAGATAGTATTCACAGTTACAATTTCTCGTGGTCTGACAAAAAAAAAAAAAACCTTAACAACGTCATTGTGATAGAAAATAAATATGGGCACAAAGGCGAAAATAAAATAAAAATGAGAAATGCAAACACAGAAAACACCCCTTAGGCAGAACTTTGCTTTTGCATGCAGCACTGTATGAGGAATTGCAGTGTAGTCTGTTTACACCTCCTGACGTGCCAGTCTGTCGGTCCACAGATTCTCAGCTACATCACAATGAATATCTTCCCTTGCAATGCAATGTGGAATTGGAGTCAAGTGAACCATCTCACAACTTCATGTATGTGGATGAGACCTGCTTCAACCTGTCCAAAAGCAGAAGGCGTAGTTGAAATGTCATCGGCTACAGAGCTACTGTTGATTTACCAGGCCAAAGGGGAGGAAATATCCATTGTCAGAATTTGTAACTCTTGTGTTGCCCTCTGTCTATGCTTTCCAATTGAAGGTTCATGAGATGCACCTTTGAGCTATTTCAGAGAACTGGTTTATCATTAGTTGATCTACATTCTCTTCATTAGTGAAAGTCAAGATTCACTTGCACAATTCATGGCAAATTTACAAAAAGTCTAATAGAAATGTGTAGAAAATATGCTTTGACAGTTTATGACAACTAGATCAACCTTTTTGCATGTAATGACTTATACGATGAACAGACTAGATTTTTTGAGGGGTAAGACTATTGCACAGAAAACTATATAATACATTTTGAGCAACATTACATTAGCAACTGATAATGTAGGAAACCGCAGATAAATGCACATAATCAATTGCATGAATGTACCAAAGCAATCGCAACTTGTTCAAAAGAATGAGAAACTGCTTTTATAATGTGCACAATTGACTAGATGATGTGGAGGTTGAACAAGTAGTTTTGAGAATTTCATTTCTGATCTGAAAAATGCGCCAAAGCGACTGAGAAAAACTGTAAAAAGAAAACAAACTCCAGCTGATCACAATGCTGCACTAATTTCTTACTAAACCAGAACCAGAATATGACGACTCACAAAGATGAAAATAAAAAAAATTAGAAAGTCCATTGTCAGAATTTGTAACTCTTGTGTTGTCCTCTGTCTATACATTATATGCTTTCCAACTGAAGATTCATGAGATGAACCTTTGAGCTATTTCAGAGAACTGGTTTATCAATTCTCTTCATTAGTGAAAGTCAAGATTCACTTGCACAATTCATGCTAAATTTACAAAAAAATCTAATTATGTGTAAAAAATGTGCTTGACAGTTTATGACAACCAGTTCAACCATTTTGCATTTAATGACTTACACGATGAACTAATGACTAAATGTTCTGGGGGATAAGACTGTTGCACAGAGAACTATATAATACATTTTGAGCAACATTACATTAGCAACTGATCATGTAGGAAACCGCAGATAAATGCATATAATCAGTTGCATGAATGTACCAAAGCTATCGCGACTTGTTCAAAAGAATGAGAAACTGCTTTTATGATGTGCACAATTGACTAGATAATGTGGAGGTTGAACAAGTAGTTTTGAGAATTTAATTTCTGATTTGAGAAATGCACCAAAGCGACTGTAATTAGGTCAACCAGAACCGAGAACACTTCCCATAACACCCGATGTACTTACTTGCTACATCGTTAGAAGAATGGCATTCTACGCTAATATTAGTCTGCTTTCTTTCTTATTCTGAGGTCCCCGTAGCCACCAGATCCAGTCTGTATCCAGATCATATGGTCACTGCAGTCACCCGGATCCAGTACGTATTCAGACTAGATGGTGGATCAGCACCTAGAGACGTCCTCGACAGCCCTGAATGCCAGAGGAGCCCATGACAACTAGATGAGCCCCAGAGACAAATCCCCAGTAAAGACCTCGTCTCCTAAACGGCCACCGGGACAAGACCACAGGAACCAGATGATTCCTCTGCACAATCTGACTTTGCTGCAGTCTGGAGCAACCTCTGATTTCTCTGTCTCAGATTAGATGATATATAGATAGATATATAGATAGATAGATAGATAGATAGCATAATAGATCGATACATGGACTACAGCTATATAGACAATACAGACGAATAGAATACAGACAGACGACTGATGTCTCAGTGTCATGCTGCATTCTAAATACTGGCCGTCCCATGTCCTCACATTGCTAAACTGCACATTTACTCCTGGTTTTTTTTTTTTTTCTCCCCTGTAAATTGCTCCTCTTTGCATGTGTTGATGATTAACGTGCAGCTTTATGCTTTGTGTTGATTCCTGCTCATGAGCGTCTGTGGAAACTCTTCATGGCACGTGACGTGATGTTCTCCAGCGTATGTGATGGGATTATCTGTCAGTGACGTGTTGAAGCAGGTATGATTATGCTTCCACATTCCATAACGTGGAAACCTCCTGCTAGTGTAAACTAAAAAAAGAAGCGTTAGAAGAGAGAGGAACAGAAACCAGTTCTTCTGCTTTTTAAATCAGCTAGAGACACAAATCAAAGGTCATGTGTAATCCTGAAAGCATCTCTTCATATTCACTCTTAGAAACCAACGCTCTTTACTGACACTGATGATTCCATAAAGAACATTTAACATTCCTGGAAAATGACTTCCTGGGTTTATATCCCGCAATTCAGACTTTTATCCTCGTAATTATGAGTTTTTATCTGAAATCATAACGTTGAGGGTAACGCATTACAAATAACACGCGTTACGTAATCAGATTACTTTTTTAAAAGTAACTAGTAAAGTAAAGCATTACTTATTAATTTACAACATAATATCTGAGTTACTTTTTCAAATAAGTATGGCATTTTCTTGTTTCCAATGTATTTTAGTAACATACCACATTATAGCCATAAAAAGTATTAGTTTTACTTTTGGTGGAGTACGCATATTTAATGCATTAACTTCTTTCCCCAACACTGGTCTTTACTGTCACTTTTGATCAATTTAATGCACACTTGATCAATAAAACTATTCATTTCTTTATTTATTATTATCATTTTAAATGTTACTTGTCTTAAACATTTGAATGGTAGTATATCAATGGTAGTGTCTTTTTTTTTAAAGAAAAAATATAATAAATGCCATTGGGGTCATAAAAAACATAATGGAAAAAGAAAATTCAATGAAAAATATTTTTCTAACCCCATTGGCAGATATTTGTTGGTTCTTGTTTTAAACAAAAATTAGATTAATTTTAAAAAATTTTTAGAAAACAAGATTTAATATTGTTTGTCTTCCTTGCTTCTCAAGGAAATGTATCTTGATTTAAGGATGTTTGTACTGGAAATAAAGTCATTTTTTGCAGTGTACTGATACACAAATACTGGACAATCTCAAATATGTGCTATTTGTCCCTATTAAATATGAATTTAAATCCTAATCTCAGACTTTTATCGGTCTCTCAGAGTCACTGCACATCAAATTTTTACCCAAAACCTGAATGTTTGGGCAAAACATTTGCTTTGAGATGAATTTGTGAAACTAAGATAACACTTAGTCATTTTCGAGCGCAGTGACGGGAATTAACTTAGAAACACAAATCCAGTTCCAGACAGTCATTGTGTCATCTAATGAAGATGCCGTCTGATGTGGCAGAGTCAGTTTCCTTCAGCCTGAGGCTCATTCATTTCACTTTTGGCATGAAAGGGCTTTTACTTTTGCCAAAAATAGAAGCCCAGCCTGGGTTTTAAAAAGTAATGCAAAAGTAATGTATTGCATTACTTTCCATAAAAAGTAACTGAGTAATGTAATTAGTTACTTTTTTGGGGAGTAATGTAATACTGTAATGTATTGCATGGTTGTGAGTGGGGGTAGTTGTGGCCTAATGGTTAGCGAGCGGGACTTGCAACCTGAAGATTGTGGGTTTGAGTCTCAGTACTGAGGCAGATCCAGATTTTTTTCATTTTTATCTCAAAATAAGGCAGAAAATATACTATATTTTGTAGTTTCTATAGGCTACTGCACTAAATGCTATGTCAGTTAGCACTGCTTTATTTATTAACTGAAAAAACACACATAAACCATATACTGTCGCAGTCGTCCATGTATTGTCTTCATATTTTTCATTCAGCTTAGCTACATTGATAGCTGGATGCTTTTGTCCATATTAGGGATTTCCTGGCACGTCATTAGTTATCATTACTTCTGTGAGTCAGTTTTGGACTTTCTGCGTGAGTGCGCCCTCCGACTTTGAGTATGAATGAAACATACATACACTACATGAGAGTGTTTAGCGTTCAGTAATGTTCACGTCTCCTTCTGTATACGAATAAAATGCCAGATCATGCATGCATAGACTATATTTTCTCTTTGAATTTAAATCTAGATTTGTTCATGGCTCTGAGTGAACGAGAGGAAGCGTGGCTCTGAGTGAGTGAAAGGAGGCATTTATTTTATATCTTTTAAAGAAGAGAAATTTATATCTCACTTTTGGAGCATTTATTTTAAGAGTGAACATTTGGCTATGTCCTGGTGAATTTATAAAGGGAAATGTTATTTTGAGACTCACTCATGGGATTTTAAAGGGGTCTTCCTGTAACATGGTCTGTATGTTCATCATTAACTAATTGTGGTCAGCGGTTCCGTCTGCTCATTTGATTAGTAAATGTATTTTGCGTCAGCGACAGACTATATCTGCTTCTACTCAAATATGAAGAGCTGATGTTTGCACTCCTTTCTGTGAAAGAGCCGGCTGTGTGTTTGTTTGCATAATGCTATTCATGGAGCTCATTTTATTTAGTCTTTATTTGCAAAAACAAACATGCTGGTACGTACAAAGATGGTCTGCATTATAAGCTGCTAGTGAACAAATAGGGACGGATGAACCGAACATGACACCATAACAGTATCAAAATAACACGGTAGTTCATGTGATTCATTCAGAGTTCAGCTAAAACTGAATATGTGTTCACCCTCAGGCCATCTGAGATGTAGCTGAGTTTGTTTCTTCATCAGGTTTGGAGAAATGTAGCACTGCATCAGTGTCTCAGCAATGGATGCTCTGCAGTGAATGGGTGCCGTCAGAATAGAGCGGATAAAAACATCACAATAATCCAAAGCACAACTTCATTCCATCAATTAATGTCTTGTGAAGAGAAAAGCTGAAAACACATCCAGCATTCGATGCCTTTTAACTCAAAGACATGAAGTCATAATCCATAATAACTCTTCCCATCTTGAAATAAATTTGCAGCAAGAGAGAGATTAGTGCAGTATGTGTTACAAGAAAATACTACTTCAGTCTTTTGTCTGGTTTTTGTAATTATTTGTGAAATTTACTATCAATTTCTGAGTGTAAATTGTTTCAGTGTTGGTTAAGGCTGTACAACTCGTAGGCCTAAGCATTTTGTTCACTCGGAGTAAAAGCTGTCAATGGGGCAATACCTTTTCAAACAGTATATGCACCATTTATAAACTAATATGTACTCTTTAGGGATTCAAGTGTGCCTTTAAGGTACTAATATCTATGCATCCTTCAGTGGTAAATAAGGTACGAGAGAGTAGTGCATTCAGTCATGCAGGTTTGGTGTGGGTACGTGTTCATGCTCCATGTTCGTGCAGGTGCAGTGGTTTCCAGTTTAGTGGTGATGGTGGTTACACAGAAAAGCACACACACGCGTTTGGACACGTGGGCATCTGAGGCTCTCAGTGAGATGCAGCTCCACACGTCTCCTGCTTCTTCAGCATTGATGAGATGGGTTCTGGAGAACACAGGGCTGTTCATCAGGGTTTGAGTGGGAGTGTGACATTTAGCATTTTGTGACACACTCGCACATGAGCCCACCCTCAAACACACTCTCAAACAAACAAACACCACACACACACCTGTATTTTTCACGAACCACACGCTGTCTGCATGTGACATAAAGCTGAACTCAGTTCATAAGCCAGGAATCTATATATGGATATTAATCAAATGCATTTTAAGATCAATATTTTAAAAAATGTTCAACCAAGCAGAATGGGCGGCTTAATGTTTAAGTTGAACAAATATTATTTTAACAAATGTGTATTCATAACAAAAACAGAGTATTTTGTGTAGAGTCAGTAAGACACTACTGTGAGTTCTACTGTTACTCCTGTGTGTTATTTGTCTCTTTATCTTTCCACTACTACAGTCTGTCAGTGAAATACTGGAGAGCAAGCGTGATAATAATAACAACAGCAACAACAATATTATTATTAATAAAATAGCAACAATAATAATAACAATAACTGTAATAATAATAGCATTAATATTAGCAATAACAATAATAAT
The DNA here is from genome assembly GCA_018155175.1 of Sinocyclocheilus anophthalmus. Classification (NCBI taxonomy): domain Eukaryota; kingdom Metazoa; phylum Chordata; class Actinopteri; order Cypriniformes; family Cyprinidae; genus Sinocyclocheilus; species Sinocyclocheilus anophthalmus. Next base: position 55,465 of record JADLZN010006847.1, read on the forward strand.
TGTAATAATAACAACAACATACTACTAATAAAAGCAATAAAAAATAATTGTACAACAAACCTAATAATAACAATAACAATTTTCACACTTCACACAAGTAAAAGTTTTGAAAAAGTGACTTAAGTATTGAGAAATGTGTTCTAGCGATTGTAAAACAGTATTGATCTGATAACCAGAGCAGCAGCGTCCTCTGCTGGACACTCATCACATTACAAACTTCATCACTTCATTCACACAATCACATGCGATTTCTGAAGCTCACTGTCACTCTGATGTGCACTATCCCAAATTGAGTGATTTATTGATTTATTTAAAAAATGAGTGAAAAAAAGAAAATGATCAGGGGCACAATAAACAATTAATCACTGTGTATTTGCCTTTGATGTTTATGCAGTATTTTGGAATAGCCTTTTTAGAACATCTTATCTGGCAACACTGACACCGTGGCACGTTTTCTGCTTGAGTTAACTGCTTACTCTATTTTCTTTCATATAAAGGTATGCTTCTGTGATGTTGTTTTAATTTCAGTTACATTACTGCTTGCTTTTAATTCACCAAAAAGTGCACTAGTCAAGTCAAGTCACCTTTATTTATATAGCGCTTTTAACAATACAGATTGTGTCAAAGCAACTTACAGCATTAATTTGGAAAATAGTGTCAATAATTCAAAATGACAATAGTAAACACTCACTTTTCAGTTAAAGACAGTTCATCATTGAATTCAGTGATGTCATCATCTAGCTCAGCTCAGTTTAAATAGTATCTTTGCAATCATGTCAACGATATCGCTGGAAATGAAGTGTCCCCAACTAAGCAAGCCAGAGGCGACAGCGGCAAGGAACCAAAACTCCATCGGTGACAGAATGGAGAAAAAACCTTGGGAGAAACCAGGCTCAGTCGGGGGGCCAGTTCTCCTCTGCCCAGACGAACCAGCAGTACAGAAAAATCAACATAAGACGTAATAAAACAGACGATGAAAAATATTAACAGCAATTATTATATGATACAATAAAACTTATAGCAAAATGTGGTAGTTCTGATGTTGTTTTCAAGGGTTGGCATCATCTGAGGTCCTCTGGGTTGGCATCATCTCTTCTCAGGTGATTTGGATCCAGATTGAAGCTTGTGTAAATCCTAGTTAAACAGAGAAACAAATAGAGACATAAGTAGCGTAGCTGCTGTTCCAACCAAGCAAAATTATTTGTTTAACCCAAACTAATGAATAATAATGTGCATTTGATCAGATATCACTGCAGTACAAGATTATGAGATGCATTATTTGAATGCTTGGCCAAGAGATGTGTCTTTAATCTAGATTTAAACAGAGAGAGTGGGTCTGAACCCCGAACGTTATCAGGAAGTGCTATTTCAGAGTTTGGGAGCCAAATGTGAAAAAGCTCTACCTCATTTAGTGGACTTTCCTATCCTAGGTACTACCAAAAGGGCAGAATTTTGAGACGTTAGGGAGCGTGATGGATTGTAGCGTGTTAGAAGACTAGTTAGGTATGCAGGAGCTAACCCATTAAGGGCCTTTTAGGTAAGTAATAATATTTTGTAACTTGATACAGAACTTAATAGGTAATAGGTAGATAACATAAATATTTTTCTACTCTTGGAGCTGTGGTGTGCTAACTTTGCTATTCGTGTTTTGATTATGTAATACAAGCATCAAAATGTAGATGTTTAAAAGCAATTGTAAATGTGTTTTGATGTCATAACAAAAAAAGTTGTTGGTGTTTTACTGCCGCTGTATTTATTCATTTCACCTGGAAACTGCAGTGAATTGTATGTACATTTTTAAAAGAACGTAGGAAGAGGCCAGTGAGCCTGGGTTGCAATTGCAAAAAACAAGACAATGTGTTCTTAAACTCTAACGTACGAATTTGTAGCGTCTGGACCAATCCAACACACTATATATGCTCTTTTTATATAACAAATACTCTGTAACCCCAGTTAACAAGCCATATGAGGACCCAAGAACCCTTCCCCCCGAAATGCGTAACACACCAGGAAGCCGAACAGGCACCTGGTTCCATGGCAACCAACGCTGAATACACTGGGTTTATATTGGCCCAAGTATGTAAAGCAGGGAATCCTGCATTTCCCAAGGCAAGCATATTAGAATTGACTGTGTTTTCTAGTTAATTCATAGAAAAAAAAACGTTATTTGATGAACACACCCTATCTGCGGCCTTGAGGAATTTATTGTCATTGTGTATTTTTCTTTGATATTCTTAGACTAATTTTAGTATGCTTTATGTAACCCCTTCCTGTCATCCCTTTTCACTATAGTAATCTTATACCATGTTTATTATCTATGAATTTGTCTTCTGATGATTTAAACGAGAGTGTATATTATATGTTGTTACATAGGCAATATATATTAGGGCCATGAGAATCGTTAATAATTTCGATTTAAGTCATTTGCAAATTAACCATGCTTTGAGAACAAAGGGTCGTAAACCCTCCATCAATTGCCACCTCCCGCTCGGAAATTGCATTTTGCTCATTGGACAAGCCCATCTTGACAGGCGTGAATCTTTGCAGGCTTTAAAGGCTGCACTTCATGTGACCCGCCCTAGTCGGTGGTTCGGTCATGATGCAGATGAAGATGTGAGAGAACGCTTCAGGATACCAAAGCTTGTGCCAGGCCTTTCGGCCTCGACTTTCCATTCACCAAAGACTCTGACTCAAACTGGTTCTTTTCATCAACTAATTTCAGCAAGATCTGGGGCCTTAAGATCAGGAATCTCTTTCCGACAGCCGAGATTCGCAAGTATCAAACTTAGTCTTATTAATTTATACATTACGTATCAGTTACACCTTTTTACTAGGTTTGTTTGAACTAAGAATCTGACTTTTCCCTCAGGTTTTAGATCTGCTGAATATATGCAAAGTGTTCCATAAAATTAATTCCTTATGCCTCTTTCTATGCTGAGTTAAAATTTAACCCTTTCCTATACCAACTGTATGTGTGTGTGTGTATGTGTATGTTAGACCAGTTTATGTGTGTATGTAGGATGTTAGACCAGTTTATGTGTTTATGTAGTATGTTAGACTAGTTTAAGTGTTTATGTAGTTAATAAAACCTTACTTGTATCACACTTGACGTGTTCATTGTTTGCTCATAACCGTAGTCACTAATCATGCAGATTTACGTTACAAGCTTATAGAATTGTGCAGTAAGAAAGTTATTTCCCTTAACCATGAAATTAACATTCTTAGAATTGACAAAACAGTTGACCCCGAGAGGTCAGCTAAATATCTACAGCGGATCTAAAATATGAATAGTTAATTATAACTAGTTATGGTTAATTATTCATATTTCCCCATGAGCTGATTCGCTACATAATGTATTTACCTTTTTAGTTTAGTTTTTATCTTAGTTTTGCTTTCGTTTTTTTTTTTTTTTTTTTTTTTACAGCTTCATTAGAAGTGTTCAAAACCAAACAAAAAACAAAAAAACAAAAATGAGCGAGACAGGTGAGTACATTCAGAGGTATTTAACCTGGTATATAGATACAATCAGTAAATGTATTTGTAAAATAAATATATCTCTTTGTATCTTCATAGACCATCTAATTTCAGACGATGGCAGTGATTCATCTGGTAAGATCTCTTTAGTCATTTCACATTTGATCCACATTTCCAGTTTCATTTTTGATCTTGTTTTTATTGTCATTGTTATCCTTCAGCAATATTCAATGATTTACCAAAGCATGTTTTCACAAGAACTATATATAAATATTAAGTTTATTTGTGTTATGTATGTATAAAGCCCTCTGGAGTAATAGTAAATGTAGCAATTCTGTTAACTTTCAGTATAACTATAGTTGAAATAGTCTGACAGTAGCTCAAATGCTTTCAGCTTTTCCCATATCTTGCTACTTTTTCAACTATGACTTGACGTTACAATTACTTGGTTTCTCCCCCGAATTAAAGGAGTTTTAGTCTGAATAAAATGCTAGTAGCAGGATTGTAAAATGAATAGATGTGATTATGATCATTTGATAAAATGAAGAGCTCGTTTGAGATGATTTTACTTTGTTGACTGTTTCCTATCCCGACACGGACACTGCTGAACGCGCCTCTTTAAATGGTTTCGTGGTGCTCGTTGTTGTATTTTAAAACACAATTGCAATGTTTTCAGCTGACATTATGGCACTTAAAATAAAATGATCCCAAACGTAACTGTGGTGCGTGTGGCTGAGCTGGCGGTCCAGGGAACCCTTCCCTCGACCTGATGTCCAGCGCGTGGGGCTGAGCGCGGTCAAACACACTGTTGCTCACATCAAACATTATCATGCGAGTGTTATGACCCATACTTAATTTGATCCTGCTGACAATTCTTTACCAATTTGGTAATAATAAGCTGGATCCTTGATGACTCTACAAGGGGGAAGAAGAAATGGTTTACTGAAAAGTTCTTAAAAAGCAGGATTTCATTTTATACCATTTCTTTAAACCAGTGGTTCTCAAACTTTTTATACCAAGTACCACTTCAGAAAATATTTGGCTGTCTTAAGTACCACCATAATGACCAACATTAAATTTCAGCAGCGCAGTAGGCCTAACTATTCAGCTACAGCTCTGCACAGTTAAAAAAGGAGGCAGTTTTATTCCTAATAGGAATATTTATTACTTTAAACATTGTAAATACACAGTTTGAACATTAACACTGGACTGTGCTAACATACAGGTAAATGAAAAACTTAAATAATGATTAAATTAAAATGTGTTGTAACAAAAGTTACATTACTGTACTTAAACGTGAAAAAAACTTTACTCAAATAAAGATTAAAATAAAATGTAATGTGTTTTAACATTAATTTATATTTAATTCAGTGATTCCTCTGCGTACCACTAGAGTACTCGAGTACTACTCGTACCACACTTTGAGAACCACTGCTTTAAACAATCTTAATTCATTTAAATTGTACCGACATTTACGATTATATGATATTCAGAAAACACGAACGGAGTATGTTATCTTTGATAGCCTTCGCAATAATCAATAAGACTTTATCGGCGCAATATATGACCTGACTGCAGTAATTTTTTGGTGAATGCAATTTCGCCCTTATATTTACTTAAAAATTAATGTCACCATGTTTTGTGCATTCCCCTTGTGCCTGTGTCTTCTCGTACATAGCGTGGTGTAGTCATTAGGTGCTAGTTCACATTATAAAAATGCTTCTACAAACAAAGTTTCATCTGCAGATAGGGTTTTGTTTAGGGATCTGTGTCTTTGTGCATACGCACATCTTACTGCGGAGCAGTGCTTGTGTTTTTCAGCAATAGTGTGCAGCCTTAATTTACAGAGAAAAGAAGGTCAAGGAAAATCTCCAAACAAGTTTTGTGCTTATTTTTATTTTCTACTTGTTACTTTGCACTTTTGTTAGAAAATGTTTATTTACTAATTATTCCGTTTTTTTAAGGTATCTTATATTTTGATAATTTCCATGATCTAAATATTCTTAAAAATGTCAAGTTTGTTGTCATTTGGAAATGTGTGTAGGCCTTCTTGCATTATTATGCTTTTACATTATGATTATATATTCAGTGGTCTTTAATATGACAATAATATCGCTTAACGCAATTATTTCTGGGGCAATATATCAAACAACAAAAAGTTGTTATCGTGACAGTCCTACTTGTGTAATATATATATATTATAACCAGAGAAAATGTTGTCCTTTTCACTAGCAGTCCATTACTCAATAGCTTGCAAAATAGCATAGTATATTTGTATTGTAGCTTACAGTAAACCGCCAATGCTTTTCTCAGTAATTCACTTTAAACGTAGAAACAGTGTTATGCTGCATTTGCAAAAACAGTAGCCAACTGTAAATTTTACCAACAGCAAGACACAGTTAATTTTACAGTAACTAGCTGGCAACCATGCTGCCAGTGCTTTACTGTTTTATTACTGGGGACATTTTTAACAGTAATTGTTTAAATAAAGTGAACAGCATCAAAAGTCTTTTTTTCTGTTTCTTTCAGTGAGCGTTGTTCTTTATCATTCCTGTAATAACTCGACTTGATGGAACATTGTGAAATTATGACTCGGGTGGCTTTCAAGAGTGTGTGTGTGTGTGTTTCTAAATCTTGTGATGTAATAAATTGCCCCTAGCTAGCAGTCTTACTACAAAACACAATGTTTTACTACAGCGTAAATGTACCCTTTGAAATTGTGACTTCATGTAACAAAAGTAAAGCAGCTTTAAAGTGTTGTTTCAAAACATGTATCTTCTTTATTACACTTTTTGAAAAACCTAAATAACATTAAAGAAGAGATTTGAAATTTCAGCTATATAAGGGGAAGAATTGGTCATAACAGAAATAAACTCAAAATATTCCCCAAATCAGATTCTGACTTTCAGAACATTTATACAAAATTAAAACAAATGGTAAAACAAAGCCCAAAGCTTATTACATTTATGACATTTTATTCTAAGTCGTGCAGGCTGTCCAAAAAATGAATTCTGGACACAAAGACTACGTGAACGACTTGGAGAACATCTGAGTTAATGTTTTTGAGTGAGTAAGAATTACTGAATAGCTCAACAACAACAACAAAAGAGCTCAAGATAATGTGTGTAATTCTAAAAATTATCATTCTAAATCAAATGTGAAGTGAATTGAATGCATCCAAGTATCTAACCGTTGACAGTGTGCATGCTGCTTCTAGATGCTCAGCCAGAAATAATCTCCATTCAAATAAAATATCCATAAGATTTCTGTGCAGGGCAAAGTAACATTGCTGTAGAAACCAGCAATACCAAAACTATGAATATGAACCACAAGTTCAAATTAAGTTAAACAACAATAAAGTAACATTGACATAAGTAAAGTAACAATGAAGTTATTCACTTAAAGCAGACAAAGACCATTTATAAATAATACGCCCACGTTATAAAGTCCACCAGTCTCTTTTCCTCTGCAATCACTGCCAAGGCAAGGCAAGTTTATTTGTATAGCACATTTCATACACAATGGTAATCAAAAGTGCTTTACAAAACCAATCACAACACTAATCACAACACTAAACCAAGAATTTTAAAAACTTTGTAAAATTATTTAAAAAATAATATCATTTTATTTAAGAGGTTTAAAATGAATTTAAGAAAATGATTATGCATAAAATACAGTGCAATCATTTCGGACGTAGCACAGTGCTCATTCAATAAATGCACAGCTAAACAGATGATTTTTGAGTCTGGATTTAAATGTGGCTAATTTTTTAGCACATCTGATCTCTTCTGGAAGTTGATTCCAACTGCGGGTGGCATAATAACCTTAAGCATATTCCCCTTGTTTTGTGTGAACCCTTTGTATTTCTAACTGACTCGATCCTAATGATCTGAGTGGTTTGTTAGGTTTATATTCAGTGAGTATATCTGCTATATATTTAGGTCCTAGTCCATTGAGTGATTTATAAACGAGTAAAAGTACTTTAAAATCAAATCTAATTATAACTGGAAGCCAGTGTAAGGACCAGAGGACTGGTGTAATATGCTCAGATTTCCTGGTTCTAGTCAGAATTCTGTCTATCAATGCAAGCAGTGTCATTTGGTCAGTACTTGTCTTTTGAATATCTTGGGATTGTGTTGAAAGGTGCTCCACGGATTTTGTTTATCATTATTTACAGGCCTCCAAAATACTCTCCAGCCTTGTTGAAGAGTTCAAAGAAATGCTATCAATGATTTCCTCAGAGTTTTACTGTTTTGCTATTGCAGGGGATTTTAAAATTCACATAGATAATGCACTTCCTTTATCAAGTAGAACTTACTCGCGCTTTTGCTGAACATTTTTAAGACATTCTCCAAAGGTGGGCCGTTTAAACAAATGAGCATAAAAATCAGGATAAATGGATTCCAAGGCTAACTTCATTTTTAACAAAAATTAAAAAAAATGAAAAATAAAATACTTGGCACGATTTACAGCAAATGTTTTCTGTGCAAAAAAACTATCCTCAGTCTACTGCATACACAACCTTCAAAGCTTCAACAGCATTACTGGATCAAGGTACAGCATTAAAAGATATTGACACAAAAATGAATTTCCGATCATACGCACCTTAGTTCTTTCGTCCTGTATGCAGGGGCGGACTGGCCATCGGGAGCACCGGGACATTTCCCGGTGGCCTGATGGTCATTCTGGCCTGCCGGCTGCCGCTGTGCAGTCGATCAGGCTGACGTGCAATAGGCTGGTATGCAACTGCGAATTAATTGACGGATTATGAATCTACGAATCAGGCGATCGCGGAGTGAAAATGACACCACCACATGACCCAACATCAGCGAAGCACTGCCTAATTGGCTATATCCAGAGGCAGGCTTTATCATAGAAAATCGTGCAAAAAATGGAGCGTAAACGCAAAGGAGGAGCAGAGAGGGAACGTATAAAAAGGAGAAAAGCCCTGGCCACAGACGCAGCAAGTTGCTGCAAAATCACAGCCATGTTCGCCAGTAAGGGAGCAGGTCGGTCAGAATTACATTTACATTATATTTACGTAATCATTTTGGCAGACGGACGCTTTCATCCAAAGCGACTTACAATAGATAAAATCTATTCTAAAAAAATTATTACAAATATATATAATGATAGAAGTTTTAAAAGAGCATCTTAATGACAAACTAGCACACTGTTTTACATATGGGGATACAATATTTTTTTAGTGCCAAATTTGACCAGAAATTTTGATTTTCCATTTCTAGCCTACAAATATGTAGCCTAGTCTACAATGTTTATTTATTTATTTTGAAGGTGACGAAGGAAGCAACAGTAGCACTAGTGCTGTAAGTGCTCCTGCTGTTGAACAAGAGGGGGTGGACAGTTCAGCTTTTGAGTCAGAGCAGGAACCTTCAGGTAAAGTTTAAGCTATAAACAAAACTAAACATGCTGGCTATACTCTTAGAACAATATGTGCTTTTATGATTTATAAGATCATCAGTAGTAGGACTGTGATCATGGGGACATACAATTGATGGCTGCACAATTAATATAGATTATTGAACGTGCTTGTTTCATATTGCAGAGAAACTAGATGTGCAGAGAGAGAGAGAGAGGGATTCAGGGAAAGATGATAGAGACAGTGAATGCCTTGATACTCCATTTGATTATTTTGCCTGTCCACAGTCTAAGGATTTTGATTTATTTTTTAAGTATCACCCAATTCAAACAACTGAAAGAGCCATTCCTGATGTTTTCCACTCAAAAGATGGCACAAACAGGAAATGGCTGACATACAGTGAAAGTAATCACTCCCTATTCTGCTCAGTATGTCTTGCATTTGCAAAACCTTTAGGCAGTGACAGTGCATTTGTCAAAGGAGGTATGCAAGCCTGGAAACATGCCCATCAGAGAGTACAGGAACATGAGAGAAGCAATATCCATAGAGAAAGTGCAGAAGCTTTTTTTCTTCGAGTCAACAAAGCAGACATCCATACCCTTCTGACTGATAAGCAAATGACCGTTCATCGAGACCAGGTTAGAAAGAGGAGGCAGGTCTTGGAAGGTGTGATTGATGTAGTCAAAGTTATTGGTAAATGTGGGCTAAGCTACAGAGGACACAGCCATGAAGCTACATATGACCTTGAAAACATGGCTATCAATCATGGTAACTTTCTTGAGCTCATACTCTTGCTGAGCAAGTACGATGTCTGCCTACAAGAACATGTTAGTGATTGTATTGAGAAGAGAAAGAAGCAGATGAAAACTAAAGGAAGAGGGTCCATGGTAACTTTGATGTCCAAAACAACAGTAAATAAAGTAATTGAATTAATAAGAAATATAATTCAACAGAAAATTGCAGCTGAAGTGAGAAAGGCAGGGATGTTCTCAATACAAATCAACACAACACAGGATTTAACATCCAAAGACCAGTGTGCAGTAGTTCTGCGATATGTTACTGATGTTGTCCATGAGAAACTTATTGCAGTCATTGACTGTGAGTCATCAACTGGACAGTACTTTGTTGAGCTTGTAAAATAAACACAGAAGGCTTGATGTAATCGGTGAAACACACTGGTGGGCCAAAGATGAGGCCTTGAGGAAAGTATTTGGAAGGTTTGCAAAGCCTGACCTTTCACTTTACACAGATCTGGTCATCACTATGGAAAAAATTGAAAAGGATGTGACCATGAAACCTGTCATCCGAAATAAGGCCCAAGGGTACAAGGCTGCTCTCCTAAAGTATGAAACCATACTGACAGCTGAGATTTTCCTCAGGATTTTTGAGCGGACAACCCCTCTTAGTAAATATTTACAAACAAGTGTCAAGGGAGTTTGCTTCAGCAGAAAAAAAAAAAAAAAAAAAAAAAAAAACAGTACTTTGGTGACAGGCACAGAGGATAGCTTGAGAAGTGTGCCCGGGCTTTGGAGGGGTGAAGAGGGCAGCAGATGACTTTGTTGAATGGGCCAATGGCATTCTGGAGAAGCTTCAGGACAGTGATGCTGAAGTTCAGACTGTTCTCCCAGAGAAGATAATTAGAAAACACAAGAGGCAACCAGGTGAGCTGGCACAAGATGAGCCCATTGCTAATGGAGACATTGATTACAAAATCAACATCCACAATGTGATCTTGGACACTGTTATTGAAAGCTTTCATAGCCGTTATGCAGAAAATGCAGTGCTGTGTACAGATGTCTCCTGCATGGATCCTAGGAACTTCCCTGAAATCAGAGAAAAAGGCATTCCAGGGACAGCCATGAAGGAGCTCAGCAAGTACCTACAGCAATTTGATGAACGTGCCAGTGTTGAGACATTGCAGGCTGAACTGATCAGCCTTGCACAGCACTGGGAAAGACTGAAACAATCACTAATGGAGAACTACAACATTACGGGTGCTGCCTCTAGTGATGAAGCAGGGGAAGGCTCTGAGGTTCCTGATGAAAGTGTGGAGTTTGTGAGCAGAAGTTGTTCCACATGCAAAAACTGTCCAATATGCTGCTATCGCCTCTTGTCTCAGTACAATCTGCTTACTGATGCTTATCACATCATTGGTTTGGGCTACAAGTTCCTCCTCACACTATCTATTACTCAGGTTTCCTGTGAGAGGACCTTCTCCACCCTGAAGTTAGTGAAGAACCGTCGGAGAACCTCCCTCAGTCAAGAGAACCTTGAAGCATTCCTTTTGATGGCAACAGAGAAGGAGATTCTTATGGAACTTGATGAAGATGACATAATTGACAAGATGGCAGAGAGCAGTGAGCTACTGGTGTACTAGTAGTGCTAATTACTTTCTGTTTACTCTTACTGGTTTGTTATGTCATTATTTAGTAAACATTGTTATCTGTTACATACATTGTCATATCTTTTGTTAAGTTTATTTGTGTTTGTGTTTCTGATACTTTTGATATACTTGAGTTGAGCATTGGAAATACATAAAATATAAATATTTCAACATGTGAATGTGTATCTTTTATTATCCCTTCTTAAAATGTGTAAGCCAATTTTATATTTGTCTTTGGTGTGGTAGTATAGATGGTGTATTCCTAGTGAGTTTTTGAGGGTTTATTTATTTATCCATTCATATTATGTATGGTAGTCTACCTGTTACATCAACTAACAGGGTTAGCCTACAAGTTTAGCAGTCTGGTGGACACATGAATTGGGTGGTGGTGACTGCAGCAACAGAGGTGGCCTTGTCATCAGGCATACAACTGTGTGTTTCGTGAAATCAGTGTGTGGTGTGAGAGAGAGAGTGTGTTGTGTTTGTGTGTGTGTGTGTGTGTGGTGTGGAGAGAGTGTGTGAGAGAGAGTGGGTGTCGGCGTGTGTGTGTGAGAGATTTGTGTGTGGATGTTGTGTGAGAGTGGGTGTGTGTGAGTGTGTGTGAGAGAGTGTGTGTGTGTGTTTTTGTGTGTGTGTGTGAGAGAGAGAGTTGTGTGTGTGTGTGTGAGAGAGTGTGTGTGTGTGTTTGTGTGAGAGTGTTTGTGTGTGTGTGTGTGTTTGTTTTTGTGTGAGAGAGTGTGTGTGTGTGTGGGTGTGTGTGTGTGTGTAGAGTGTGTGGGGGTGTGTCCTGTTTGTTGTGTATCGTTTGTGTTGAGTGTCTGGTGTGTGTGGTGTGTGTGTTAGTGTGAGTGTTTCTGTGTGTGAGTGGAGAGAGAGTTGTTTGTGTGTGAGTGTCTGTGTGGTGTGTGTTTGTGTGTGTGTGTGTGGTGTGTGTGAGTGTGTGTGTGTGTGTGGTGGTGTGGTGTGTGTGTGTGTGTGTTCTTGTGTGTGAGTGTCCTTGTGTGTGTGTGTGTCTGTGATTGGTGATTGTCTGTGTGTGTGACCGTGTTGAGTGATTGTGTCTGTGAGAGAGTGTTTGGAGTGTGTGTCTGTGTGATGTCCTGTGTGTGTGTGTCCTGTGTGTGTGTGAGAAGTGTGTGTGTGTGAGTCTGTGTGAGTGTCTGTGTGTGTGTCTACTTACACCACGTGCGGCGAACATTTACACCCACTTTAATAAAATAAACAAGCACAAAATAGCGCGACAGCCCTCGCGGACGACTGTCGCGCACAAACAAAACCAAAACATAAAATAAAATCCAGGCCTGGTCCTCTATCTCAAGAGATTAAGTGGATATTTGAGTTAAATGTTTGGTCAGTATTAAAACAAGGATTTGATGGCCTTGCAAGTGTAACAATGAGGTACAATATTATTACTAAAGAGCCTAAAATCAGAGAAAAAAGTCATTTGATTGATGATATGAAAAAAGTCAAACTATTTTAAGCTCAAAGGGGTATCTGTATATTTGGCAGAAGTCAGAAGCACTTTCCAGGTTGATTTACCCAGCATTTTCTTTGAGTATATCTATATATATATATATAAGTGTAATGAATATTTCTGCCACCTTTAAGAAGAACAAATATAAAATGAATATGCATGTATTCTGTGGACGCACTAGATATCGCAGAGGAGCATTGCATGTCTCTTTAACTGATTTAGCCACTGTCTCATATCTGCTGAAAAGTCACACAAACATAGTTTGAATTCAAAAAAAAAACAGCAATTTTCGGCAGAAGGTGACTAGTTTGTATCCTTGTTAACAATCTTCTCAGTTGCTCTCAAATGTAAAAAACATTTTTATTTCTTTATTTTGAGTAATAGAGATACTCAGAAATGAGCTGATATTAACGTTAATCACTTTTGCCCTCTAATTGGGCAACAACGTTAAATGTTGAATGTTAAACATCATGACTTACAGTAAATAAAAAATAATAGGGTAGCGTACCATTTCTGTTGTTTCCTTGGGCTTTGTTGTCCTCCCCCCCCCCCCATTAACGCATTGTTTTCTGATTTCCGGTTTGAACATTCCCTCCTTTCGCCTTTTGTCACGGTACCGCGTCTGTGGAACGGTCGAGTTTTAATAATACATTTGAACTATTAAAAATGCTAAAACCATTAATAAGAATTTTTCAACACTCTCAGAAAACTCTGGGTTAAATACACCCAGTGCTGTTAAAATAGAGACAACCCAGCACTGGTCTGTTTTGACCCAGCGGCTGGGATAAAGGTTTAACCCAGCCTTCCTGGTTATAACCCAACTGCGGGGTCAAAACAACACAATTGCTGGGTTTGTCCTTATTTTAACCAGCACTGGGTTGTATTTAACCCAGCGGTTTTTAGAGTGTAACACCTACTTTTATTATTTATACCGTTTCATTAAAACAATACTTCCCCATAAAAATTGGGTAAAACAGCACCCATCCTATGCACGGCAGGACCCAGTTTCCTGCTCCACTTGCTGGCGACCCCCACGGAGATTATGAGACGAGACCCATCGTGACACTGAGGCCTGGAGGGACCACAGGCTCGCCTGAACCACAGCAAAACAACTCAGTTATGTCTACTTTGCTGGAGGGTGTTTTACATTACAACATTCATTTAGCCTCATTGTAATATGCAGTGGATGTTTTGCTGCGCACAAGAAACTTTTTGTGCCTCGCGGAAAATGTTCCCATGCCATGGGGACTTTTTTTGCAATGCTAGGCAGTACATTTTCTTGCAATCAGTTTTATATACCTACTTCCTTGTGTGCATCACTGCACTTGAGATCGACTTGCTCAAAATATAGCTTTCATTATGGCAGCACCTCTAATATCAAGGCCTAATGTCCAATTGAACACATCCTCTGCAGCAGCAGAAAAGCCATGACACGAGATGGACTGATGACACAGTGTTCATCCGTCTGCATTGTCCTCCTCCACTGAGTATAACACATAATATTCAGCTCAATATGACTCACTTGCAGGTATATAGAGGCTGGTTACCTGCAGATTTGACACACTTCGTCTGGCGAGAGCACAGCAGACACCTTTTACGCAGCAGACGCAGTCCTTTGACCGGATCCGTGCGAACACCCAGCACAAGGAATGCTCTTAAGAGACGCTAAAGAAACAACAGCACAATGAATACTACTACTATACGTCTACAACTAAAAAATACATTTGATTTATAGGTGCCCTCACTCAAGGACACCTTATCAATAAAATACAATCAAAGGCCATGTTTACACTAGTGCGTCTTCGTTTTAAACTATAGTGTTAACACATAGCCTTGGAGAACGTGAAGGAATGAATAGTTGAAGGAGGTCAGATAAATAAAGAGCTCTTTAGCTGAGCAACAACATTTTGTGATGAAGACGATACCGTACACAAAGCCAGATTTCTGGATGAACTGCAGTGGAAGATCTTCAAGACAAGACATTTTCTATGAAATTATTTTATGTACGCATAAGATAGGTTTCGTGTGGGTTCCAGCACACGTGGGAGTGGATGGAAATGAGGTTGTGGATCATTTAGCAAAGCAGGCACTGAAATGATCACATATAGAAATGATTATACTACTAAGCAAAGAAGAGGTTGAGGCTAAAAGAGTAGACTGCATTGGTTAAGCTTATGAGGCTGTCACGTGATGAACGAACGACTAGGAAACGGTGAACTACTTTATGTGATTAGTTCCAGTACAGAACCTATAGGATGCTGCGCATGCGCGACTGAACGAATCCCTCCCCGAGTCACATTGTCTCATGAAGCCTCGCTGCTGGTAAGCTGCTCTGATGGTCGCTCCGTCTTAAAGGGGCGGTCACACTAGACTTTTCGTTCCATTGACTTCCATTCATATGCATGCGAATGCGTCAGACCGGAAACTAAAGGTTTTCGCATTTCGCTGCGTTCCAAAGTTCCAGTTTGTTGAACTCTGACCTGCGAATTCGCATCAGGTGAAGACCTGTGACCAGTAGAAGATCGATACCTCTCTGTACAGAAATTCAAAAATCGAGGAAGCGCTAATTTTAGCCGTAGTATTTTTATTTAATACTTAAAATCTAATCTAACATTAATCTTTAAAAATTAATAAAATACAAAAGCTGCATGGTGCGTCGGTGTCACTTGGAAACAGGAACGACGATACTAATATATGTATAGAGAGAGAGTACAGTATAATTACTATACACAAGTGTATTATTATTAAATTTCTTAATGTTGTTTGTTATTTTATATTTTCAGAATCATTTTAAAATTAATTTTGCACACCTCAAGAACTTATAAAATGACCTATTTAAAGGGAAAACCCTACAGCATTTACAAAATTGTATATATATATATATATATTATTATATATATATATATATATGTATGTACGTCAAACCAAAATGTATTCAGACAACCTGAACATTTCATTCAGTTAATACATTGTATTCACCTATAGTTTACTAAAAGGTAATAAAATATACAGTATCTATTATAGATGACATCCAGCCGAAGCTCCTGAATTAAAGAATGGAACTGTCCCCGCTCATTCCCAGTCCGTAGAATAGGGTGAACCCACAGCCTTCTCCTTTCCAGACGCTTTCGACACCGTCGCAAAAGACACAGTACAAGCACATCGGAATCCATGTTGTGGTGACGGGGAACCTGGTTATTTCAGGTTATACACCCATCTTGCGCGGTTTGGGAGAATTTGGCACGTTCAAAGTCTAGTGTGACGTCACCTCTAACGAGTATACACATTCGTTTCCCCGTCCCACGTCATGGTTTCCGGGATGTAATGAATGTTGAGGAAAAGATTCTGGTTCGGCGCCGTGCCTGGCTTCGTAAAGAATATGCTTAATAGATCCCAAAAGAACTTAATCAATTCAAACGGTGAGCCATCCGGCCTGGAGATTTTAGTGTGTGCTTTCTTTTTACATGTTATAAGGCATCTATAGAAATTTATCCTATTCTGGTCATTGATTTTAGGAATCACTAGGAAGGACCTTATAAGTTAGCATTAAGATCAAAGAAGAGGTTAGAATTTAGAAAACATGAGAAGAGATCACGGAGATAATTCTTATTAATATATAGAGGAGGAATCCTCTATTACGTCCAGACGGTTTTTCCTCTCTAGTTGAAAAAGTAAGTAGAGTTTTTCCCAAACCACGCGAGATTTTTGTCTCGAGTAGAATGCGCCCCTTGCCTTTTTTTTTTTTTTCTCTAAAAATAAATCATCCAGACTGCTTTGTAAAGTATAAAGAGATTCCTTGTCATCTTCTCCCAGGTTAGGATTCTTTAAAATTTCACTCATCTTTCTAATTAAATCTGTAACTTCCTTATTTTTAACAGACGTTCTTTTTTTTCAAATTTTACAGAGAATTTTCTACATACGTATTGAAATAACTCCCATTTAGAAGTGGCCGAGATATTAGCCTGAGACTTCACATTCTCTGCAATTTCCCTAATCTGCTGACAATAAGAGTCAGATAGTAAAAAAGAACAATTTAACTTCCAGTAACCAGGGCTAACTTTTCTTCTTCGCTTGGATTCATCATCAGAAAAAGTCATATCAATTGCTGCATGATCTGTTAGAGGTGAGGGTCAAATATGAAATTAAAGAGTCTGATGTTAGCCACAGGTCTATACGAGATTTTTGAGAAAGATCAGATTTAAATCAAGTGTACATGGGGCTATCGGGTTTAAATATCTATGTGCATCGATCAGGTTCAGACATCTACATAACTTTCCTAAACACAGATCTATCACAACTACAATCTGCTCTTCTTGAAATCGCCAGCAATTATATAAGGCAGAGGGGTATTTAAGGTTCCCCAATTACTAACATTAAGTATTCTCTCCATCAAGAAGAGCTTGTATTTCTTAAAACTGTTGAAACCCATATATGCTAGCCCTTATAAGAAATGGTTATTCAGAGAACAACTGAGATAAACTGGTTTTAAATCATGCTTAACAAACAGGAATGTGGGGGAAAACTGGAAGGTTTTCCCTCGACCAAGGTAATGTGGATTTCCTCAGGCTTCCTTAAACGTTTCGTGTTGTTTAGCAATCTATTGAATTAAGCACATCAGCCATCAAATAGTGCACTGGAAAATTCGCATGTATTAAACATCTAGCTTGCATTGACAAAATGAATAAGATAGCCGTTGTAACCCAAATAAATAAGGTAGCCTATTTTCCCTTATTTAAACCAAGGCTAAATATTAAATATAATATAATACTTAGATATTGCATATAATTTGGGTAGAAATACAGTGGGGTTTTTTTTGTGCAAATTTTTAAAAATGTTATGTCCAAAAAAAAAGTGCAGTGGCCCGAAAACGCAACGTTTCCAGATTTCAAGTTTGGTGACAGAGTTGAATGAATTTAAGTAGGTACAGTATATTAACCATAATGGTTTCAGTAGCGTAATGACAATATACAGGCATAATCAAAACAACAAGCTTGTGCATAGGGATACGATCTAAGTGAGAGTAGTTTTGCACAGGTTGCCTTTGATACCTTTAGATCTAATGCTGTTGTCCTTTAATGCATTTATATTATTACAAACGTTAAAAGTTGTAAATTATTATAAAACACATGAAACGCTAATTCCAGAAACGGAGCCTTGTGCAATAACAGCGATGTTTTTCTGAACACGTTAGTATTGGTTTTATAGTATAATGTCATGTAGTTAAATGGTTTAATTTATATGATTAATGTATATATATTTCAGAAATAAAGCCTTGTGCAACATAAAGGTAAAATAGACTTCTGATGTCCATGTAAATACCTTAATCATAATTCTGTCTTATTCAGAATAAAGTAGTTCGATTACTGATGTCTAACTGCGGAGTCAAAACGCCTAGCAAACTAAGAAAGCATCTGAATCAGTTTGTGCTATTTGCAGCGCGTTTCTTCATTAGGCTGTGTTGTTAAATTAATGAAGAAGTTTTCTTGATTTGCAGCGCGCTCTCTGCCACAGTGCAGTGTTTTATTAGAAATGTGTCGAGTTAACATTAAAGTACGCATTGTTAAATCTACTCCCAGAAGTACACATTTGCTCCAGTAAGTGTACTTCGTTACTATCCATCTCTGAAAATAAGATATTAAGATAAAATTGAGTTGTAACCAGGTCACTCACCATCGCGCGTGCTGCTGTCAGGTTTAACTGATGCTCGGAGATGCAGGGGTTTTTATCACTCAGATACACCCACAGAAGACCCTGAAGTATGAAACAGTCACAGTCACTTTGATTATGAGAGGATTGCACTGTACACTGGCTGGAGGTGCTTACAGTGTCAAAGCATGGCCAGTGGTTTGCCTTCTGTACTGCTCTATGTTGTTTCACACAATTCTTTCATAGCTATAACCATCTTTCATTTAATCCTATCAAAGGTTTACTGGCATCGTAATGGTATTCTCGATAATCAATATCTTACCTTCATAGCCATGAATACATTTTTAAAATCTTATAACATTTGAAAGCCTTTATTATTTTTCATCAGTAAAATTCACTTTATTAAAGGTTTACTTTTCATTCATGTTTTAGGCTTCTCCTTATTTTGATGTCTTAGACATCCATCAGTTAGTGATGAAAGCGCTGGTGGAAATCTAGGGAGTTAAATTCAAGGTTCACATTAATGTTCTAGAACTTTAAAGAACGTTAGAAGCAAGCAGATCGGTTGATTTACAGCCGCTGACCGGACGCTGGGTGCTCATTTCCACTAGACTGAAGATCACTTGTTTAGCTAACGGTCACGGATTTTTAATATTATTGTTAGCGCCTTAATGTATTTCCAGCAATTTCTCGGAGGGAAATGTTATTAAAGCGAAGTCCTGACTGCTTTTCCGCCGTGTTTTTCACTGTTGTAGGCTAACGTTACCAGAAAGAATCCGTTTCTACGGTGAGCTATTGTTTGTGTTGCTTTTCAACTACAAAACTGAGTTTAAATTAATTATCGAATAATAATTGTTTGAGACTGTAAATTATTAATGTGATGTTTTAACTCTAGATGTTTATTTGTGTAAATGCTGTGAGTGCGTTGAGCTCTGCGTTGCCATGGAAACGTCTCTCGCTGCTGTTTTCACTGCTTTCAGGTAAGTTTAGTCCCTAAAATCACACAAATATTACATACAAACGTTCCTGACACGTTTCTTACTTGTAACATGTTTCTACTGAATATTTATTTTATAGAAATGGTTTAGCCTCTTCGAAAAAGTCCGTTAGCATCTCAACCGTTTTCAGAGAGGTAGGCTAACTCTAGGATTGAGCTCTTGTTTATGAAACTTTGGGCTTTTAATCAAATCTTCATGTGTATGAGATGTTTTGATAGATCTGTAAAGGTTTTGCTGGCGATTTGTCGATGGGTTATTGGAAATAGGACTTAAATATGTACTTAACCTAAACATATACACTGTACTGTGAACCGATGGCGCCACATACATGGAGAGTATAATCGGCTGAAAACAAGTTCAATATTGATACAAATTGTTCTGTGATTTCAGGAGGACAGAAAGAAACTCTACAGAACAGATGGGAAGCTCCAAGATTTCAACATTTCTGAAGGAGCTGCTGACTGAGAAGTAGAAAATACAGGTGAACTGAACTAGAAGCTCATGAAATAACTTAATATGCATTTTTCCACAATATATTTTACCTATATCCCCATGCACCTGTTATTTCCTTTGGCAAAGAATGTGTGTGTGTGTATATTTCTATCTATCTATCTATGCTAGTCTATATATGTCGTATATATATATATATATCAATCAGGCCCAGAACTGCTGCCCAACAGTTTTGCATTTTGCGACCATATTTTTCGCTGGCTGATGTAACTAGAAATGTTTTAGAACAGGAGGTCGCATTGGTGCGACTGAAAATGCAAATAAGTCTCTTATTTACAATGATGCGCAGCGATTAGGTAAAGCGCATCCAATCCCTCTCCGTTTTTCGCTTGTGCCCTCCACGCCGCCATTCTACAGGCGTCGTCCTCTCAGGGTACACACAGCCTCACTCAAGTCTATCCAAGTGCGCGCTAAAACACTTGTCTCACTGTGTTCTGTGTCATTTTTAGGAGCTCATGATGAGCACCGGCGGTCTATTATCTCTTATTTGAGCAAAAACGCCTCAACTCTAAAGACAGTATCTCAGGCCGAAGGAGAGAAGGGCAGATTAACGAAGAACAAAAAAGCCCGGCCCGTGTTGTTCGGGTGTGTGCAGGGCAAACTCCTGCACGCTAAAAAGAAATGTGTTAGCAATTCGCGTACAGAAATACGCCGTGGTACGGTGAGATTCTAGGTCTCTGCTGTAAGTTGGCTACAAAAGAGAGTAATGAATGTATGGGGGTATCTATATTGTACAAGTGGTAACTAGCGCAGGAACACAACATTTGACAAAATGGTTGTTCAAACTTCAACATTACGTCTATAAAGCTCCACCCTGAGAGCACGAAAGACACATGACTTGTCGAGAGATTACCTGTATGGCACGAAGCCATGCCTCGGCCGAGGATTCGCCGTCCGGGGGCTTTAAGCGACAAGAGGCTGCGAGTCGAGCCTCCGAGGTGACTGAAATTTTGGCAAAGTTTAACACGGCTTATCATGTTGCAAAAAGCGAGATGCCCTTCACAAAGTTTAGGTCCGAGATAATTCTTCAAAAGAAAAACGGAATTTCCATCAATCTCAATTCATCGGTGTCATTGCAGAAACAATGAAAAGCAAGAGCGCATGAACTTGCCTCAGCGCCATTTATATAGTTCATGATTGATGGAGACCCAGATGTGTCTATTTTGAAAACCAGTTAACATCCTGATCGGGCACGTTGAGGTTCAGCATGCCAATGCTCAAGGTGAGTGCTCAAGAAATCTAAACTAATTGTAAAGATAATGGAATTTACAGTTCAATATCAGAGATTAAATCGGGGCTGTCTGCTCTGTAGCGTTATATTAAATGTTTTTTTTAATATATATTAAAAAAATTTATTATTGTAAAAATCACTTTTTTATTTTATACAATAAATTGATAGTTTTAACCTTTAATAATAATACCAGCTAACAGGGTTCCCTGCATAGTTTACAGCATTAAGAGAGATTTATTGTAATAAAAATTACTGTACCTGATATTTATCCAAATTAATCTTTATTGAATTGAGATTGTAATCAGAACTCAAGCTTATGAACCAAATCATGAAAAGATTTTCCTAATAAAAACGCAAAGAAATTATTCAATTAACAAAAGTTGTCAGCCCTGTTAAATAATGAAAATAATTTATTTACTTGATGATGTTGTTTATATCAACATTAAAATTTAAAAGTATGCATTTGTTTGATTAATGTGATATTATAAACTAATTTGTTGTTTTTTATTTAAGGCATTTATGCAGCAGCAAAAGAGACATTCTCTGCTCTAGGACCACAGTGCAAAAATTGGCTGAAAAAAAAAATGTAGCCATGGGGGCAGATGGGGCAGCTGTAAATCTTGGACACAAGCGGGGGGTAATATCCCTTGTCCAGGCAGAGGCAGGGAACTACATTGTTCCTTTCCATTGTATGCCTCACAGGTACGTAAACATGAAGCTAACTATCAGTCCTATACATTTCTTGGGTAGCCTTTTCTGATTACACTTTTCTGTGTAGGCTTGATCTGGCTCTGTTGTCAGTGCAAAAGGAAAACCCAATGATTGGGAAAGTTTACAACCTCAATATGGTTTGGAAAACATACCATTTCAGCAGCAAATCCATCAGTCAGTTTAGTTTACTTTTGCAAAGAAATGAAGTCATTCTACCCCAGGTAATACTATGTGTGATACAAATTATAACTTAATAAACAATCAAAAAACCACCATATTAATAACCTGACCCAACAGGCTGTCAGTGGGGTTCAAAACCTCATTGTGAACATTGAAACAATGGCAGTGAGACCCAAACCAGGAGGAAGACTCGAGCAACTTGTAACAGACATGCAGCAGCAAGTAATGGCACACACAGAATGAAGTACCATTCTACAAGTTTCAGGTAGTTATCCCGTTTTTTTTATGTAATGTATGCTTATTATAATAAAACAATGTGTTGTTGTTTGATTACATAATCAGTGTAAATTAATATCATTTCAGGATGTCCCACTTTCGTATTGTGAAGCCACAGCGCTGGCAGAAAATGAGAGCATCTACATCAAATCTCCACAACTGCATCAGGGAGTAAAAGATACTGTGAATTCCACCATTAAGCACCTTCAAAACAGATTTGGTAGCCTTTTAGGTTATAAGATTTTCTTTATTGGACATTCTGCAGTATTAAAATTATTATCATTATTAATTTTTGTATTGTTTGTGCTGGCAGGCACAGTGAGAAGCATGCATGAAACACCTACTGCCAAGCACCTACAGCAGTGAAATGCTTCAACATCTTTAATCAGGACTCCTGGCCAACTGAGAAAGAGAAACTCTTGGACTACGGTGCAGAAGAGCTTGATTTTCTGCTAAAGCATTTCTCTCCTGTCCTAGAAAGGTAACTTCTATGGAGCTGAGCCAATCTCTTAAGAATAGCCTTGATCGGGTTGTGGTAGCCACAGTGTTAACTGTCTCATTTTATTTTTAGGAATGGATGTGAACAAGATTTAGCTAAAGAGGAGTTTCAGGCACTGAAAACAATGATCACAGTCTCTTTCATGGATAAGAGCTACCTCGGACTGTGGGACATCATGTTGTCTAAGGAACCATACTGCTCTGACTACAGTATTTACAAATTTTTTTTTTTATAATAATCACGGTTATGCTGTTACTTAAAGCATTGTTCTCACAACCATCTAATCTGTCTTCTTCTTTAGAACATCCTTCAGTTAGTTCATATTATGTTGGTGCTCCCTGTGTCCTCCGCTGTGTGTGTGAGGGGCTTTTCAGCACAGAAGCGGGTCAGTTCTGATGTGAGGTCATGTCTCAACCCAGACACAGTGGAGGACCTCATCAGAATAAGTATAGAAGGCCCAGAACTAGAAGACTTCGATGCCAGGGAAATTAAGGAGTGGTTGTCAAAGGGAAATTACAAGTCCTGGCCAAATGAATTCTTCAGAGTTAAGGGAGACTTTCTGTAGTTATTATTATAGCTCATGAATGTGATGTAAGTCTGCGTTAAAGTAAAGCTGTTTACAAAAAAAAAAAATTGCAACGAGTTACTTAACATGAGTTTACAGACTTGCAATGAGTTTAACTGATTACAGTACGGTAAAGATATATTGAGAGTTTGCAAAATTTTACAAGATTTTTTTTTTGTATATAAAGAAGAAAATGATCTGTATTTGTAATGAGATCATTAATGCATTAAACATGTTTGGACATAATTTTCAGTGTTTTTTTTTGTTTTTTTTACCCCACCCCACGGCTGGTGCCACCAAATTAAGGTCCAGCGCCACCACTCTCAAATGTTAGTTCCTGGAGCTGGTGTGTTGTGTGTGTTGTGTTGGTGTGGGTATGAGGGGTAGTATATATAGTGCGGGTTAATTGGAAGTAATTTTAAGAAGGCCTTGACACCAAAACGTAAGTGACACTCGACCTAAATCTAAAAACAGATTCTGTTGTTTTAAGATTATTATTAGTAGTAGGTGTATTTTATTTTGTATATTATGTTATTATATTATAAGATTATTCTTTCTTTTATCTGCATTGTACCTCTGCTCTGCGCAGGACTAGTAAGTATAATCTCAAACATACACTACTATTTCACAAGTTTGGGGTTGGTATGATTTTTTAAAATGTTTTTGAAAGTCTCTTATCCCCACCACAGCTTAATGTATGAAATGAATACAATTTAAAATAACTTTCTATTTGAATATATTTTAAAATGTAATTTCTTCCAGTGATCCAAAGCAGAATTTTCAGCATCATTACTCCAGTCTTCAGTGTCACATGATCCTTCAGAAATCATTCTAATATGCTGATTTCCTGCCCCCCCTTTCAGAAATGTCTGATATTATCAATGTTTCAGGATTCTTTGAATAAAAAGGTTTTTAAAAAGTACAGCATTGATTTGAAACAGAAATATTTGTTCTAACTTTTGATAATTGATAAGACATTGATAATAAAAAGAAATGTTTCTTGAGCAGCAAATCAGCATATAAGAATGATTTCTGAAGATCATGTGACACTGAAGACTGGAGTAATTAAATGTTCCACTTTTGACACAGAAATAAATTATATTTTCACAATTTTCACATAAAAAACCCATAGGGTTAGTTTTGATCAAATAAATGCAGCCTTGGTGAGCAGAAGCATCTTACTGACCCCAAACTTATGAACGGTAGTGTAAATTACAGTTATGATGTTCCACCCACTTAAATAATGCTGTGGCATGTGTAGTCCATTCTAAAGAGACGAACTGTTCCCCAAATAATGAGGACAAATAATACATTTACTAAGGGATCACATGAAACACTTTTTTTTTTTT
>JADLZN010006847.1:80276-108381 GCA_018155175.1 Sinocyclocheilus anophthalmus
GCTCAAATTTTATTTTTTCGCTCAATGGTGGAAAAATGAATAAACAGCTTGAATATTGGATTTCTACATGTGGGCGGGAATTAAACGCCCCTTTCTGCTGATTGGTCAGCCGAAGATCAAACCGTGCCTTCATCAGCTCTTCCGCAGTATCACGCAGCAGAATATTAGTCCTCCACTGCTGCAGTTGTATGGATTATTAACCCATTTATTGCAACTACATTTAATCTTTTTTTGTCAAACAAACTGGCTTATGAATAGCTCGACACAACTTGTACCAGGGCAGAGTCTAGACAGGGCTTTCTTCTGTGTAGACCAGTGGTTCTTAAAGTGATCGGGGGTCCGTGGCTCGTGAAATAATTGCTAATACATACTAAAGTATTTCCAGACTGTAAAGTCGCTTTTTTTATCATGATACATAGGCCTACTGTGATTTATTCCAAAGTGACTTATATGATGCATTTAATGTAAAATAATCTAAATGAAGCCTTTTAAAAGATGAGTATTCACTGTGGTTGATGTTTGTGGTATGCGCCAGAAAGATGCTCAAGGAGATCGAGATGCGCTAAAGCAGCGCATTCTGTTGTTCTCTTTATTTTTCAAAGGCATGTCATTTTGTAGTTAACAATTAAAAATATAAATTTTACCATAAGACTATAAATGACAGAGTATTAAGTTATTTCCCCTCGATGGGGAAAAAAAATCCAAGTGAACATCAATCAGTAATTTAAACTCGTGGCTTAATTTAAATTATGACGGGCTCGTATTAGCTCTGTGCACTTCAATACTGATCTGTGCTTGACTGTAGTCTGTCTGCTTATTGAGTTTATTTAACTCATCGCAATTTATTGGAACTGTGTGATCTAGAGTGACTACTCACCTTAATGTTATTCTAAAGGCTTATGAAAATGTCCTGCTCGCACTTGCCAATTTAATGGCAGAGAATGGTGACTTTAGTTTTTTTTTTTTTTTAAGTGGATGCATATCTGTCGTAAAATAATCCTATGCATCTCGTGGCGTATATTCCAAGCATTCTGAAGGTATACTGAGGGTTTGGTGAGAAACAAACCGAAATGGCAAGTTATTATATTTTATGAAAATCTTGCGTTGCAGTGTGAGTGCGCAGTAGCTCACGCCGCGCATAAGTGCATATCCTTTTGAGATATCAACTATAATACATTTTAATAAAACACAAGACTACATTAAATAACTCTAACAGTAGGCTATATTTAATAACTGTTGTTCTCCGGTTGTCAGTCAAAATGACAGTTCTTGCCTGTATATACCCAAGCCAATTTATTATTCTTTCCTTTTTGTCTTAGTGTTTAAATATTTATTTTGAAACAAATTAATTAATTAATTTTCTTAATTAAACAAACAAACAGACTTACTGGGTGAGCAGGGTAGGCTATGACAGCTGTCATATCATACCCTGCCATGCCAGTTGATGCAAAGAATAGAATTTATATCTATACAGAAGAAAGCCCTTTCTAGACTCTGCCCCGGTATGAGTTGCGTTGAGTTATTCATAAGCCAGTTTGTTTGACAAAAAATTATTAAATGTAGTTGCAATAAATGTGTTAAGAATCCATACAACTGCAGCAGTGGAGGACTATTATTCTGCTGCGTGATACTGCGGAAGAACTGATGATGGCACGGTTTGATCTTCGGCTGACCAATCAAATTAGTTGCAAGGAAATACAATATTTTTTTGATTTTTTATTAATAATTATTGCAGCTAAATAGATGATTCCTGAGTTGCATGTTTGTTCTTTATTTCCTTCTTTTTTTGCTATATACTTTTGCTTTTGTAAAATAAAACTAATGCTTGTAATGTTATGTAAGCAATATATGTTTTGTTTCACATATTATATCTGAAAATAAAAATATTTTAAAAATACATATTTTTAGCCAAGTATTCACATAACACATCTCATAACCTTGCACTACAGTTTTATGTGATGAAATAAGTCATCTTTTGTCTGAAATAATATGAACAGCAGCTATGCTAATCTTTCTCCTTTTGTTTTCCTGTTTCTATCTCGGGATGCCCATCCCAAGGTTACTCGAGCTTACACCAGTTCCAGTTTGGATCCAGCCGCACTTGTGAAGACTTCAGATGACACCAACTGTACATGAACATACAAAACTGACAAATATTATCCTTATATTTTCTTTAAGGGTAAGTTTGACAATTTTCAACCCACTTTGTATTATTTCAACGTCTCTAATATCAGTAAATTAACAATATTTACTCTTTCTCTGAGTTATGTGTATCTATATATCCCCTTTTATTTGTAAGCAACACTCCGCAGGATGACGCAAAATGAAATGACGAGTTTTTACAAAATGACAAAAACACTTTTTGCATCATCAAAATGACAAAATGCTGTGTTTTGCGTCATACAGCAGTTTTGCTGACAGATAAACCGGGTATCTCAGAGAAAGAATAAACATGGTTCTTTTACATATATTACCAACATTGTAACAATACAAAGTTGATTGAAAATTGTTGAGCTTACCCTTTAATAATTTTGAACGATAGTGTTTAACTGAACACATGACTAGAGACTTTATCAGAAAGAAGATTTTATCAGAAAATATTTTTGAATTTTTATCATATAATTTAAAACACTTTAACAGCTGCTGTAATTTTAATTTTTGGTTTGCTCGGCTTTTTATTTTGGGGATTTCTGAGTCTTGTATTTTGTTACTCCATTTTTTTTTTGCCATGAAGATAGTGTTAGATTCTGACGTGGCAATAAAAATAATAATCTATCACTAAATGAACATATTATCTTTGAGTCTGCTGGTCCATGGTGACATTACTGTTTGTTGCCAGAAGAATGTCTTTCTCCCCGCGAGTCTCTGGCACCTCGGGTGATTCAAGATGTTTTTAAAAATTGCTTATCCTGAAACTATGCATTTTCCTGTAAACCTACTTTTGAAAGGATAGTATTGTGAAAGGTACTTCTATTTAACAACCTGTACAATGCTTTTACTATCGTAAAACTAGCGAACCATAAGTGTAGGTAAGCCCAGTTTTTTTTTTGTTCATAACTGGTTTTTGATGCCATGGGTTCTGCTATAGTTTATTTTGTAGTAATACCTTTACAGTAAACAGGTTGGTACCAGAACTATAGGTAGTTTTTGAATCCGATGGTACATTTTTTGTATTTCTGCATTATGGTTTTTTTTAACTGCAATAGTAATGGTTGCTTTTGTGCTTATATGTTTTTAACTGCGTACAGTCCTAGTCTAAACCATAGTTATTGTATAAAACTATGCGGTTATTTTGTTTTTACATGGATTTTCGCAAATGCTGTGGGTAAAAACCCCTGGTTATAAAACGGCTCTGAAAGAGGTACCAACCGTTCTGCTTGTGATATTGATTTGAATGGTCTACTCTTTTGTAATCCCTTTTGATAAAAGGCTCTGCTAAATGTAACTGTTTTTGTATATTTATGCTATGTTTATCTTGAATTGTTTCATAATTGATTCAACCTTTCTTGAGAGTGGCGTGTTTATTGTTTTATAGTGTCTAAACCAGCGCTGGTCCCGTAACGATGAGCTAAACTCCGCCGTGACGCCCGCTGTCCACGGTCAGAGCAAGCCGGTATGTTACATCCTCCACACCCGTCTGTGTCCAGTCCGTGTCCCAACATCGGCCGGAGAGCAGTGCGATCAGAGGCCGACCGTGCGGCGACATCTTCCCTATTAGCAAAAACCATCCCCCGAGCGACATCGTTCCGATGGAGTTTTGTACGTCTCGGCGTCGCATCGCCCAACGTATGGCTTGGTGCTGTCTGTGTTCGGAGATACACTACTCAAAAGAAAATGAACAATACATTCCTCGGGATGTCCTGTAACTCATTAACATTTCAGGACATTAAACAAACATATTCTCCACAGACATACACACACGTTGTATAGCACTTTGTTTCTTTAAGTAATACGACCCTGCTACATACGCTGTTGTAAACTTCTCTTTATCAAGTCCTTTAGTAATTTATTACAGCACACTAAATGCAAATATATTAATCTACAAATTATAAAATCTCGTGACGACTTCGCACATCCTATCATGTCCGCAATGCCTTGGCGCCTTCTACAGCGCAAGCGGGCTGGCGCATCTCCCGCCGCGGTTGCGGCCGATGCGGTTCTCTTTATGCGGTTTTTAAACTATCCACATCACAAACACTTATGAACTCGCATATTAAACATTTTATAACACAAACTGTGATGCCCATCACTGATCTTACCGTAAAACCATAACAGGTCACGGAAATTAGCTATCATTGATCGGTTTCAGTGACCGTCAGTGCGTGACCTTATATAAACTTACCTCCCTGCACCCTCGTTCTCACTTTCGTCGCCTCCCTCCTAGCGTACCCGCTCAGCGGTACACCGGTCTAGGTGATCTTCGTTCAATTGCATCATACAACAGTACCTTTTTTAATATTATTCCTCTTTTTTCAAAAGTAACCCCATCCTTTTAATAATGATTACTAATAATAATCATAATAAAACAACACATACATCTGTACTACTTAAGATTATCTCCTACTACACACTGCCTAACCCAATTCAAGAGACCAAAACACTGCAAGACACAATCATTCCGTACAACGAAATAAAATATATACTTTCACTTAAATTACGTTTCACAAATGCAAAACACAATTCACAGATGTACAACTGTGTACAATTTTTTTGAATGTTTAAAATTCACGAGTTTATCATGGTGAGTGAAATGACTTGGATTTGTGTGTTTAGTTTGGAGACTTTCCTGCAGCGAACTCCTCCACGCGGGACACTCATACCTTAGCCAATCGATTTTAACCGGTCATCGACCAATCATAACCCACTGTCGTCTTATGAATCGCGTGCCCCTGGCAATGCCTACCGAGCTGACATCAATCACGCGAGACCACCGTTCAAGTTATGATTTAGCAGATGTAAGTGCAGTAGTTGATCGTTTTATTTCAGTTAACTAGTAAAGTAAAGGTTTATCGTTTTATTTGTGCATGTTTACTTAAAACTTGGAAGTAAAATCGGTCATTTAGACACTTGCTAATGTGAATAATGTAAGCCAGAGGCCGCTATGAATACAGATAGTGTTGCCAAAAATACAGCTGGTCTTTGTTTACCACAATGTCTGGCCAAATGAAGAAGGAATTAACTCATTTGCCCTGTTTTTGTTCAGCAACCTGGGTGGCCAATGTCCCAGTCTAGCTCCCCGTAAGCGCGACCCTCCCTCATAACCATCGCTTTATAGTGATGAATTCCCTCACGATAACTCATATGAACTATGGTATGTTTGTACTTACCATTTATGCAACAGAATGCAGTATTCAATTAATTCACACTAATTGCTTTCCTTGATTTTTCAGGATTTAAACACTTTGGCACAACATCTGGATGACAGTTACAGACGTCTTCATTCACATTAATCTTTATCTCTTTCGTACATCACCTTTATGTATTAATTTCTTAATGTAATCAACATTTATTTACTTTTCATATTGTATTAACCATTAACCAACCATGTGATTAACCACTGTAAATGTTATTCTTATGTTGTGTTGTGTATTGTAATCTCAAAGATTTTTTACATCACAAGACGATTTTGGGAAACAGCAGTTGAATTTGCTTGTTAACAGTTGTGGAATTTATGCTGGTCAGACAAAGACTGATCATAAAGAATGCAACAAAGATTATTCAGTAATTTTTATTAAGTTATTTTATCACTTTATCTCATGCATTCTGCTCTTTCTGTATCTGCATCTCTTGTAAAAATATAAGAGAGTTTACATGCCAAGGTGTTAACTGCTTTGAATATCAGACCAAAACCTGGCACGTCCTGACAGAGAGATAGTGAAAGACTGGATCTTAAACATTTGATTAATTGACTTTTCACATGATGTATTACACTGATACAATTATCATTCAGCCATAAAATTTACTTTGAAAGAATGCTAAAGACTCTAAATGAGACACTATACCAACCATTCAATGTAACAGGTTTAATACTGGTGAACTTCTAGCACAGCGTCAAACTGGTATCAAGCCAATCTTAGACCTATGTGCGAGACATATATTCAACTGTGCTATGTTTGTACTCCATAATTGTCAATTCATATTTCATGTTACAGGCACATTGCAATTAATCATGATCAGGTCATTTCATGGACCTGTTCATGTATTCAGAAAACTTTAATAAATTAATAAATCTTATACAGCAACTGTAACAATTGACTTGTTTTGAATGTTTTAATTCTGACATAAAACCAGAGAGACAAGGATATTTTGATATAGGATATTTGTAGTTTCAAATTCAAAACAACACACCCACATAGCAATTGTACGTTTTCTGACCCAGCTTCGGTCCACACAACTTTTCACTCTGCCCACATACCACAACGACGGCCCTGGAGTGGCCCTAATCTGAATTAAAGACAGGGGCCACACCATAACTGGGCCAAGTCTCAGCTAGTTTCAGCCTGACACAGTTATCATTTTCACGTCCTGCGCCACATTGATTAAATAGCAAATGCACCCATCAGTTCGCCCATGGGCATGCTGGTCTGAAAACAAAAGCATTGTTAAAAAAACGCGTTGCTATTTTGAGGTAACTGAAATAGACTGCGCCATTGACCAACTAAAACCTGGTCTAATGTCAATGGCGCAGTATTTTTTGTCATTTAATTTAATTTAATTTAATTTGGTAGTTACATAGCACCATAGACCTCTGTTATCATGAAAAAAGCCAGGACATTTCAGTTTTGACAATATGGGACCTTTAAATCCCAGATAGACACCTAAACCAATGATGTTAATTGTTTTTCATGCTAAACCTGTTCAAATTTTGGGGGGTTTATTTATTTTATTATTATTTTTTAATATTAGGCCTACGTATTTTATCTTTTATTATTTTTTAATTTATGCCCCCTTCATCTTATTTTGTCACGGTTTGTCATTTCAGCTTCATTTTCCATATTAACATGCTGCAACTGTGTGATTTTCAATTAAATATTTCACTAATAATTCGCTCGTTTTTCACCTCTAATCCTCAGTCAGGAAGACTGTTGAGGTTGACCAAATACCTGCGAGTCTATAATTTTAAATCATTTTCGTTTATTTGTGCAGATCGGCTTTTTGTAAAGAAAGAAAAAAGACACAGCACACCTTACACAGACGCACGCCCAATGATTTTATTAATTTCCCCCGTATAATTTCGCTTCTCTCGACGCTTCACACTCCAGTCCAGCGGGTGGCGCTAAAACGTTTGTTTGCCAAACACCATTAAACCTCAGAAGAAGACGATTAGCGTCACCGTGCTCTCTGTTGTTTTGTCGGGATGGTAAGCGGTTAGAATTGTTTCTGTAAATAGAAAAAATACAGTTTTTGATTCAGGTCAGTAAATACCTGTAATATTCTCATCCTCACAGTCGTGACTTAGTTTTGAGGCAAGCAGGAATATCTGGAGGAGTAACAGCTGAACTGAGATCTGCTGCTGTGAAGATGTTGTTTGTTAAAGAGGAGAGTGAGGAGGACACGAGTGAACCAGAAACCTGGAGAATGAAACACGAGGAACCAGAGACCTGGAGAATGAAACTCGAGGAACCAGAGACCTGGAGAATGAAACACGAGGAACCAGAATCCTGGAGAATAAAACACGAGGAACCAGACACCTGGAGAATAAAACACGAGGAACCAGAAATCTTTAGAA
Source organism: Sinocyclocheilus anophthalmus (assembly GCA_018155175.1). Lineage (NCBI taxonomy): Eukaryota > Metazoa > Chordata > Actinopteri > Cypriniformes > Cyprinidae > Sinocyclocheilus > Sinocyclocheilus anophthalmus. The sequence continues at coordinate 88,006 of JADLZN010006847.1, forward strand.
TAAAACACGAGGAACCAGAACCTTGGATAATAAAACACGAGTGAACCAGAAACCTGGAGAATAAAACTCGAGGAACCAGAAACCTGCAGAATAAAGCACGAGGAACCAGAAACCTGGAGAATAAAACATGAGGAACCAGAAACCTGGAGAATAAACCACGAGGAACCAGAAACCTGGAGAATAAAACACGAGGAACCAGAAACCTGGAGAATAAACCACGAGGAACCAGAACCCTGGAGAATAAACCACGAGGAACCAGAAACCCGGAGAATAAACCACGAGGAACCAGAACCCTGGAGAATAAACCACGAGGAACCAGAAACCCGGAGAATAAACCACGAGGAACCAGAAACCTGGAGAATAAAAAACGAGGAACCAGAACCACACCCTTTTTTGTAGTAATAAATCCACGTTTGAAACCATGAACCGCTTTTTTTTAAAAACAGACTAACCACGATGTAACCCCCAGAAACCTGGAGTATATAAACCACGAGGAACCAGTGGGTTTGGACAACACAAAGACCGCTGGAAATTAAACCAGGGAGGAAACAACACCCTGTATGTGAAAACAAAAAACAATCAAAAAACAGGAGGAACAAGGAGGTTGGTGTTTATTCTTCATCTAGACTAGACGCTTATTTAACAAGATTATGAGTGGGCCATATGTCCAAAACTTTATATGAGTGATTTATTTAAAGATCGTGATTCAAGTATATAATATTTTCTATAAGGTTGCCATGACATCTACATTTAAGAGACCAGCAACATTTCACAATTCTCAATACCACAGCAGAGTACTAGGGTACTAATGTTGGTAAAAAATAAAATTTTTGAAAATAATTAAACAGCCAGTAATAAAAACAAGCAAAGGACAAATACAATAGAATTCAGTTAACAGCCTACTAGTGTTGTCACGGTACCAAAATTTCAGTATTTGGTACCAATACCAGTGAAAATCCACAGTTCTCGGTACCAAAGCAAAACACAAAAACATGCTAATTAAAAAATTTGACTATACTTTCATTTAATCCAAACTGTGTACATATTTAATTTTAACCCCTTAACTGTCACCCCCCATTTTTTTAAATAGGCAATAAAGTGCACTATCCAAAAGTGGATTTGTTTTCAAAAAATTCAAGTATCAAAAAGTTATAGACGTTTAAATTTTCTGTAAAGAAAATGCGCTATACAAATTTTATTTTATATATAGTAAATATTTTACATAGGTTTTACTCTAAAATTGGTATAAAATTAAAGCCTTTTGTCTAAAGTTATGTACCGAATTTGAAGCTGATATGAAAAAAATTGAGGTTCCTGCAAGACTTTATTTAGGGCTTTATACCACAAACAGCCATCCAAACTCCATAGAATTTTTTAATGCATTTTTCTGTCACAAATATCTAGATTTCTCCGTCAATATTACTTCTATCTCAAAATAACCACCAAATATAGAATCCTGCGACTCAGACCTTTCCAATGATATATGCTTCTCTTCGTTATTAAAATATACATATGTACTGGCAAGCAGAGAATAAATGCAACGCAACACGCAAATTTTCGCATAAAGCGTTTTTCCATATAGAATAAGTGGTCTACAGCTCTTTTATATCGTTGTCTTTGTTCATTAAGCTACATTACGTGTTTTATTCATAATGATTTTCTATGGGAGGAAAATATTTATCGTGCAGTTTAACGCATTGCGTTCTGAGCTGTCTGTCTGCTTGCCTGCACGGAGTTGATCCTTTTAATATCACTTAATGCATTTCATAATGCACGTTCATATTTGCTGGTATGTATATACTTTGAGTCAACAACAAGACATCTAGACCAATTACCGGTTTGTAAACATTCAGGATGCGTGCGCATCTTGGTTTCAGAAAACCCGGGAGGATAGCACTTTTACAGCTCGATAATTTCTAGTTCTCGACCGGTACAACTATAAGTTAGGTTAAAAAGATTATAAATTTTAAGTGATTAGATGTCATTTTCAAAATGTTCTACGCATATTTCAAGAGCTTGTCACCCAGCGATAAGCACTGTTATTCAACGAAATTGACGTTAGAGAGTGCGATAGTCTTACAGATCCGAAACGGGTGACGTTTTTTGTGGGCGGAGCCTATCTGGGGGCAGAAAATGACGGTTTTCAAGTGGCAGTCAATGGAGCCATGGGAAAAAAGAATTTAAAAAAAAAAAGTAAATTTGATTTTATATTTCAAAATTATAACTTTATTCTCGCAATTCCGAGATTATATCTCACAATTCTAATTAGGAAAAACAACTCATCATTCTCTCTTTTCCCCTCCTCTGGCTTTTTTCCCCTCAGATTTGACAAACTCACTATTTTTGAGTTAAGTCGAGTTATAAAGTCCGAATTAGGAGATCTAAACTTGCATTTGCGAGAAAAAAAGTCAGAATTTTGAGATAAAAAGAATAAATGTTATGTAAAAATGTTAATAGTAAAGGTTTTAAAAAAAAAAAAATAATATTTCTAATAGTAAGGTTTAATTAATGTCATGCTGTAACTGTAGGGCTAATACAATACGTCCCCTATTAACAGCATATGTGAATAGTATGTAGACCTATTGTTTAAATCGAATTTATGCTTTAAAAGTAGAGTAATCATAGCAGTTTTCATCCATAGTATGTCCATTTAAACGTCTGCATTTAGCTTCAAATGACGACAGTATTCTATAAAAAATATTTGCATTCTGATCTTGACATCAAAAGGCACAAAAATATTTTTTTTTCTTTTATTCCATGGATTTTACCCATTTATCTCCACTTGTTCCTAGTGTTTTTCTGCAACCATTATGCGCGCGCAGCTGCAAGTGACGTAACTGTGACATCTACTCTAAATTGGTCTATAGGCTACTGAATTGTCTTTATCATATTAGTCCATTATTATGCCACATTAAGCGTTTTGCTGTATGGGAGGACAAGTGCCATATGCTTGCCTTGTAGTACATTAAATAATAACTATGTCAAATTTCATCTTTTAATTGCACTTAATCTTTCTTAATACATTAAGCCATATTAAGTGTTTGTTTTTCTACAGGAGGAAAACGCTTAACAAGAGACTTTGTGCATTGCATTCGTATTCTGCTGTTCTGTACCCACGGATTTGCGGGTCTTGTCTTTTGCTTGCAGGACCCTATACGTTATATAGTACTAAATTAGTTTTAATCGTTTAATCACCACCACAGCTTCTTGTCTCCATTGACAACACGCACGATTTGTGTTGATTGCAATTGACGTAGCATGTAGCGGAGAGTGCAAGTGAAGATTGCAAGTGACATTGTAATACATTTTGAGAGATTCAAACAAAAAGTAATTAATAAATAGAACAAATTAAAAAAGACTGCAAGTGATGTCACTAGCGGACGCACGTCTGAGAGTGCAAGTCTGAGAGTGCAAGTCTGCAGCCAGAACCTTCTCCTTTTGATCAGCGGTGAGCATGGCTGCTGTAGTTGCTCTTTTCCCAAAGAAGGCTGAACCCAGTGAACCCTTTTACTTCTGAGGCGCGGTGCCAGCACCTGATTCCTCTTCCTCTTCTCTCACTTGTGCAGGACCGGATGCCAGACTTGCGTGTTGCTGCTGCTACCGCCATCTCTGCAACCAGTTCAGTTTTTGTGGCACTGAGCTCGGGTGGTTTCATGTGGTCTCCTCTGTATCTTTGGTCAAGCAAGGTTGCTTTGCGCTTCATCCTCAGGATGGCATCATGGCCATATTTGCCTTCCATCTGCTCCAAGATGACGCGCTTCAGGTCGGCTGTGAGTTTGGTATCTTGCTCTGACTTCTCCAGCACACCTTCCAGGTGGGCCAACATTGGTGAAAGTGAGGAAACAGTAACTTGGTTTTCTCCAGAGAGAATATATGTAAACTCCGCTACAGGCTTCAACCTGCTGTTAACCGCTTCCAGAACACTTATGTCCTGCCATGTAAGCCGTGGAAGCGGGTGGCGGCTTTTGTCCTGAGAAAACACCCTTTTAATGGCTTGCACCTGCTCCAAGATTCTCTCCACCATTCGCTGTTTGGAGCCACATCGTGTTGCACAGTCCTGTCATGAAAACATATTCATCTAACTTTTAAGTAATTATAGCCTAGTAGCTATTCAGACTTCTAAATAAATATATTTACAATGTGCACATTTACCCTCCCATGTGGTGAGCACACAATATCAGATCAGCTTAACATGTAAAATCTGTGTATCATTTGTTCAATTAATTTTCAATTAAGAATCTTCAAATCTGAAAAACAAAAAGCAACTTATTTCATTATTTCTTTACCAAAAAATAACGACTTGATATTCATATTTTCGTTTCTATGCACAAATTAAAATGGGAAATAAGAATAATGATTACGGAATGAGTTTGACTTAGATATTTCATATTCGTATTGCCCATTTTTAATTTGTGCATAAAAATGAAAATATGGATATCAAGTTGTTATTTGTTTTTTGTTTTGGTTTTGTAAAGAAATAATGAAATAAGTTTTTCTTTTTTTCCGATTGTGGATTCTTAATTAAAAATTTATTGAACGAATGATACATGGTTTGTGCAAGTAATTTATGTTTGTCTGTGTGTCTGATCGCACGCTTGCATTGGGTCCGTGTACAATCCGTGTATCATTCGATCATTCGTTTTTTGATTTGATATTGAAAGTAGAAAAATTAGAAAATGGCTCTTTTTTTTTCCCGAAAATGAAAATTCAGCTTATTTTCGTTTTGCGTTCATGGGTGGAAAAATTAATAAAAAGCTTGAATATTCCGTTTATACATGTAGGAGGGCATTAAACACCACTTCTGCGACTTGGTCAGACGAAGATCAAACGTGCCCTCATCAGTTCTCTGTAGTATCACGGCAGCAGAATTAATAGTCCTCCGCTGCTGCAGTTGTATGGATTCTTAACACAATGTTATTATGCTAATGAATAGCTCAACACAACTCATACCGGGGCAGAATCAGACAGGGCTTTCTTCTGTGTAGATATAACTTCTATTCTTTGCATCAAACGGCGGCATGGCAGGGTATGAAGACAACTGTCTAGCCATCCTGTTCACCCAGTAGTCGGTTTGTTTAATTAATTTGGTTCAAAATAAATATTTTAAACACTAAGACAAAAAGGAAGGAATAATAAATTGTCTTGGGTATATATAGGCCTATAATGTTCATGTAAGAACTGTCATATTGACTGACAACTGGAGAACAACAGATATTAAATAGCCTACACTCTTAAAAATAAAGGTGCTTCAAAAGGTTCTTCAAGCGATGCCATAGAAGAACCACTTTTGATTCCACGAAGAACATTTCAGTCAAAGGTTCTTAAAAGAGCCATCTCTTTCTTACCTTTTTATAACTGAAGAACCTTCTTTCGCCAAAAAAAACTTTTGTGAAACAGAAAGGCTCTTCAGATATTAAAGGTTCTTTATGAAACCATTTAGACAAAAAAAGTTATTCTATGGCATCGTGAAGCCAATTTATTTGTAAGAGTGTAATGTTAGAGTTATATAATGTAGTTTTTTGTTTTATTAAAATTGATTATAATTGCTATCTCAAATGGATATGCACTTGTGTGCTGCGTGAGCTGCTGCGCACTTGCACTGCAACGCAAGATTTTCATAAAATATAATAGCTTGCCATTTCGGTTTGCTTCTCACCAAACCCTCAGTATACCTTCAGAATGCTTGGAATATACGCCACGAGATGCATATGATTATTTTATGACAGATATGCATCCGCTTAAAAAAATAAATAAAAATAAAGTCACCATCTCTGCCATTAAATTGGCAAGTGCGAGCAGGACGTTTTTGTGTTATTAAGTAATAAGCTTTTAGAACAACATTAAGGTGAGTAGTGACTCAAATGATTTTTTTCCCCATCGAGGGGGAATAACTTAATACTCTGTCATTTATAATCGTATGGTAAAATGTATGTTTTTAATTGTGTAATGTTACGTTCAAAATAACTACAAAATGTCATGCCTTTGAAAAATAAAGAAAAAACAGATTGCACTGCTTTAGTGCGTCTGGGTCTCCGTGAGACTGAGGTCAAGTCTTTTAAAAGGCTTCATTTAGATTATTTGACATCAAATGCATCCAATAAGTCACTTTGGAATAAATCACAGTAGGCCTATGTATCATAATAAAAAAAGCGATTTTACAGTCTGGAAATACTAGGCTATAGCAAATAATTTTGCGGAATCCCTATCACTTTAAGAACCGCTGGTCTACACAGAAGAAATACCTGTCTAGACCTGTACGAGTTGTGTCGAGCTATTCATTAGTCTGTTTGATGAGAAAAATATGAAATTGATAAAATGGGTTATTAATCCGTACAACTGCAGCAGTGGAGGACTATTATTTTGCTGCGTGTTTAATATGAACATTTATGGTTTTACGTGTAGGAACACTTATTACATTACTGCAATTAGGTAATAGGTATCGGCCCACACTTTTAAAAATGACTGCGATCAAGGAGTGCTGAGGTAGTTTCAGCTCCACTTGTGCTTTGATCAGCTCACGTTTCTACCAGCTGTGGGGAAAAAGCAGTGTTGACTGCCCGGCAAACCCCGAAAGCCTGATCAGTGCTGGCCTGCTTCTGCTTAAGTGAGTTGCTTATAGCAATGTTCAGATTGTGACCAAAACAACTTAACCAAGGCCATTTTAATTGTCTGATGGCGGCAACAATATTGGCCCCATTATCAGTAGTTATGCAGGAGATTTTTCTTTCATCTATTTTCCATTCACGTATACTCTCCCGCAATGCCTCTTTCAGGTTGTGGGCTGTATGACTTTCTGGCATGAAGCTTGTTTGTAGGCATTTCGATCCTAGTGTCCACTCTTTGCTGACATAATGTGTGGTCACTGACATGTAAGGCATCATGTTTCAGCTGGACCACATGTCAGTTGTCAGGGCCAAATATTCCACATCATCCAGCACTGCTGAAATATATGCTCTGATGATGTTGTACAACTTTGGGACTGTATTATTGGGCATATATTTGAGAAGAATTTCCGACCTGGCAGCTCATACTGCTTGTCGAATGTTTGCAGCATGGCCTTAAATGCGCTCTTCTTTACCGTATTAAAAGAAACAATTTATTTTGCTAGGTAGCAAATTACAGACTGGTACTTTGTACTTTTGGCAAAAGCCTCAGATATGGTTGGTAGGTCCCTAGCTGTTTTTTTGAAGTTCAGTTGTTCGTGATGACATTGGCAATGAACTGTATTCTGCGGGATGGTGCACATGCAAATGGTCATGTAAATTTGTTGTCTGTCCATCTTTTGTGTGGATTACAAGAGCACAAATCCTGCACACCATTTCAGACGTGTCTCTTGGCTGTCCTCTTTCATTAGGTCTAAAGCCAAAATATTGCCAGATAGACGAAGTATAGGTCACTATTTTACCGACCAAGTTTGTCAGTGCCATTATTAGATCACTATGCCTACTTCACACCAGGGTCCCGCGAAAAAAAGTGATTGGCAGGTGGTATTTTGTGTGCTAATTTTATTTACGGGTTTGGTTATGGGCAAAACAAAGAACATGCTGGTCGGATCATAGGTGTTTGATAATAAATATATTACAAATGACAATAAAATACAATGCCAAATTGGTCGACATTGCCCAACCCTAGAGTGCACCCTGTTTATTTTCTGTATTTTACAAAAGCACATTGTTTTGTTGTTATTGTTATTATGACTATACTCAAAAGTAGACCTTTTGCGGTTTTAAATGATACCTTATTCGTATCTGAATGATCAAAAATTGAGTATTTTTAGTTCTTTTTGCAGTTCATAAAGAAAAAACATGACAGACCGCACCAGTGTGGTCTTCGACCCCAGAGCGTTAACAATAGTGACAGTTATAAAGTTTCAAGCAGTTTTAGATTTAGTTTTTTGTAATAGAAACGTTAGAGCTGTTGAATAATATAGATGAAGCAGCAAATAATAAGGGACACTTTTTTTCAACAATGTTTTAGATAATTTTGTAGTTGATCAAACAAATTTAATAGTTCTCCTAATAGAAACATGGGATTTGTTTCTATAATGTTTCACAAATAATATTTTGAATATCAATGTAACTCATTCATGAAAGTTTCAGGGAAGTATAATTTATAAAATTCCATCAAAAGGGAAAAAAAATTATCGAAATTGTCTTTACTCTGTTACAACAGGGTTCACTTTTATGTACTTTCATGTATCTCTTTTTTTCCAAATTACTGACAAATTAACTGTTTTTGCTTTGATTTTAGAGTTTATTGAAGAAAGTGAGGATAACGAAGAATTAAATGAAGTTCAGGAGAAAAATGATGTCAAAACTGGAGAGAAACATTTGAGTTGCCCTCAAACCAAACAGAAAGATTTGAAGAAAAGAGGAGCCAAGAAATCTTTCACCTGCACTCAGTGTGGAAAAAGTTTCACAAACAAACACACTCTTGATGTTCACTTGAGAATTCATACTGGAGAGAAACCATTCACTTGTGATCAGTGCGGGAAGTGTTTCAGACAATCGTTGAGCCTTAAGGTACACATGAAAATCCACACTGGAGAGAAACAGTACAAGTGTTCACAGTGTGACAAGAGATTCAGTCACTCATCACATCTGAAAACACATGAGAGGATCCACACTGGAGAGAAACCACACACATGTGATCAGTGTGGGAAGAGTTTCACACAAAAAGGAAGCCTTACGGCACATATGAGAGTTCATACAGGAGAGAAACTGTTCATATGTAATCAATGTGGAAAGAGTTTTGCACACTTAACACACCTTAAGGATCACATGAACATCCACACTGGAGAGAAACAGTACACATGTGATCAATGTGACAAAAGATTCAGCGATCAACACATCGGAAGAAAAACAAGATAGTCCACACTGGAGAGAAACCGCACACATGTGATCAGTGCGGGAAGAGTTTCACACAAAAAGGACTCCTTGCAGCACATATGAGAGTTCATACAGGAGAGAAACGGTTCATATGTAATCAATGTGGAAAGAGTTTTGCACACTTCGCAAACCTTAAGGTACACATGAACATCCACACTGGAGAGAAACCTTACAAGTGTTCACACTGTGACAAGAGATTCATTCAGTCAACACATCTGAAAACACACGAGATGATCCACACTGGAGAGAAACCGTACAAGTGTGATCAGTGCGGGAAGAGTTTCACAATAAAAGGAAGCCTTACAGCACATATGAGAGTTCATACTGGAGAGAAACTTACCCAGTATCTTGGGAAGAGTTGGATAAGTGAAATATAGTCTGAATGGTCACATGAGGATTCATACTGGAGAGAAACCGTTCACTTGTGTTCAGTGCGGGAAGAGTTTCACACAATCAGTACACCTTAAGAAACACATGAGCCTCACCACTGGAGGCACCTTATAATGCTCATCCCTGCAACAGGGATTCAATCGGTCAGGAAACTCCTGAAACACATGAGAGGATCCACAATGGAGTGAAACCTTATGAGTGTTCACACTGTGACAAGAGATTTATTCAGTCAGCAAATCTGAAAACACATGAGAGGATTCACTCTGGAGAGAAACCTTATAAGTGTTCACTCTGTGACAAGAGATTCAGTGATTCATCATATCTGAAAAGACACGAGAGGATCCACACTTGAGAGAAACCGTATCACTGTACTGCATGTGGGAAGTGTTTCAATCGTTCAGCTTCTCTACAAAGTCATACAAAAAAACATTCACAGTAAGCAGATCATCTTCAAATCCAGCACTTTCAGATCTGATGCTGCCTTCTCATCAAACTTGAACAGATAATCATACGTCAAGTAATAAAATATAATCTGGATAAATCTGTCCTAACCAGTCATTACAAGTGGCATGATGAAGAAACATTATCTAAAGTTTTCACAGTAAATAAAGTATCTTCATCTTCAAAACCAGCAGATTCACAACTGTGAGATTCAGATCAACTCAAAAATAGAGTTCCTCCCCAAAGAACAATGGCAGAATGTTTATTATGTGTATATTATCTGCCTCATGAGATAATATCATTGTGTTCGTAGAGTTTCATATAGGTTCAATGGACCTTATAACTGCATGTCACTGAGTTGAACTCTTTATGGAGGAAAGTAGAAGCTTTTTACCAAACGTCTTGTTCAGGAACAGCGAAGAAGAGGACTGTAACACTTAAGAGAACTGAGATTTATTTTAAACTGTTCTTTGGTGTTTTTAAAATGACGTTATGTCTTCTGCCTTATGCTAATTTCCGAAACGCAGAGGAGATGCAATATAACGCATGTAGCTTTGTGAACTGGATCCCTCTTTGCTTCTCTTGTGGTTGGAAAGATCACCTAAACACGCGATTAAATGAGCCCGGGGCTAAATACCAAAGACCGAGTATCGATAAGCTCTAATGCTTTAACGAGCCATTTTCAAAGGGGAAACAATGGCGGCCAGGGACATGCTTTTTACATCAATGAGAGGCGGTCTTGTACAGATGTAACTGCGTTATAAAGGGGTCCTATTATGAACCTATGAAAAAGTCTGAAGATTGTTTGGGTCGGTGTACTTAAGAACATGACTCTAATGCTTGCGTGGGTACGTTCGAAAAAAACGCAAATTTTTTAAAGTACCATTAGAAAAACATTCTCCAGACTGCCACAAATGGCCAAACTCGCATATAGCGTCAGGCTTTGCCTGAAAGGCTCTGACTTCCGAAAACAAGATTGGACTGTTGTGGGTTACGAGTCACAGGTGCGTCTGCTGATTGAAGCGAACAGCTCTAGACGGTGTTGGACTGTCATACTCGACAGCGCCCCCTTGCCCTCATCTTTCACAAAGATTTTGGACGAATCCCGCTGGGGGACTACTTCTCACTGCGTGATGGGAAGCTGTCCTCAGATAAATATGCGCAGCCACCAAGCGTAGCAAAACTTGCGGCGATTGATAATGCTCAGAACAGACGTAAAAAGTAAGTTAGCAAGCCACTGTTTATCCGACACGATAACCGCTTGCGCGAAAAGCCCAAACAAAGAGTTGGGGCGGTAGTTGAAAAAAAAACAGCATTTTCAGCAGTGCGCAACGGACGAGAATACTTGCCCATCTAGTAAAATTAAAATACTTTTTTTTCTATGAGTGTAGGCACACCGGCCGCGCCGTTCAGCGTCTGTCCACTGCGCCCAGGCAGTATCGTTGTAATCTTAAGATTGTTCTAGCACCAGCAGTTCTCAATCCCAGTCCTCACGTACGCTCGCATGTTTGCATGTTTCTGTAACATCAATGATTCAGTCTCATCTCGTTAGAATGAGCTCGTGCATGAACTGTGTTCCGATTGACATGGTCCCTACTCCCTGAGCAGGGGAAATCTGTTGAAGTTTACTTCGGAATATTAATTTACAGATTTGCGTCTTCACACACATACGAAACTTACTAGAGAAGCGTGAAGTGGGACATAATATACCTCTGTAAATAAATACAATTTAAATTCACGTCTCGCACACTTAAATGCCCTTTGTATGGAACATATACGCTCCCTTCAAACTGGAATCATGTTCATATCCGGTAATGTCCACTTCGCAGGACACTAGCAGTCAAATATAACAAACGTATGAAGAAATAAGAGAAACATACAAAATGTGCAAAGCGGGGGTACGCGAGGACTGGAATTAAGAAACCGCTGTTCTAGATATGCCAAAAATTTGAGGCTACAGCACAACAGCTCTTCTTCTTCGTTTTCTCTGATGCACTCACTCAACCAAGCGTTCTAACCACGACCTCGCCCCTCCCCACCCCCCAACCATTCGAATTTCTGTAGGCGGGAATTATTTGTAATGAAATTCTAATGAGCCGCTTTGTGATATCACAAAGCCCGGAAACCAAACGCTGTAGTCCAAACGAGCCGGTTGCTGTAGTTCTTGAAAAATTGAGACGGGACTGAGATTGTACTTTAAGCATCTTTTTTATGCCCAAAACATAACACACTGAACTGCCTAAAATTAAAAGTGAAAAGCCAAAAAAGGGGACCCCTTAAAGACTGTAAGCCGTTCTATTTGCTGCGGGAGTTTTGCTCATTCATTCTCGTCGGTGTTTACATTCCTCCGCAAGCACACATGAGCTCAGCTTTACAGGAACTCGCTGATCTGATCACAGAGACAAAGCAACAACACCCGGACTGTGTTTTAATCATTCTCGGGAACTTTAATAAAGCCAATCTCTCCCGTAAACTGCCAAAATACAGACAGCACATCACATGTCCCACCAGAGACAGTAATATATTGGATCACTGTTACACCACAATAAAGAATGCATATCACTCTGTTCCATGGGCGCTTTAGGACTCTCTGATCACTGTTTGGTTCATCTTATTCCGACCTACAGGCAGAAACTGAAATCAGCTAAACTTGTATTAAAGGGGTCATATGATGCGATTAAAAGTTTCCTTTCTCTTTGGAGTGTTACAAGTGATTGTGCATAGATAAGATCCCTGAATTGCAAAGCCTAGTCTCAAAACCAAAGAGATATTCTTTATCAAGTTAAGACTCTGCCACGCCCCCCCAAAAAAACGGCTCGTTCTAACACGCCCCAAAATATCTACATCAATATGTGGAAAGATTAGCATAATGCCACCCAAATGTGCACGCAAAGAAAGAAGGCGTGGTTTCAGTAACTGCAGATAGTGTTGATGCAGCATGTCAGGGAGAAACTGTGTTTCTAGGCGAAAGCAAAAGCACTTTTATCTGGCCTTCCAAAAGTAGATGCATTTAAGAATCTTTAAAATGACTCACAACAGAACAGCAATGCATTTAGGACGGACCGTTTCGGGAATAGGATGAGAGGTAATTATGACTTTGCTATTGACAATCTGCCGCATTCTGAATCGCTACTGTTGTTATAGTTTAAAGTATTGCTATTGACTGTTCAATGCGGAGGTTGCCGCATCGCGTGTGGTGTGTGTGCGATGAGCCGTGCGTGCAGTGCGAGAGAGAGACAGTGTCGCTGTGTATTCGCGCTGCGCTAAGCAGGAGAGAGAGAGAGAGTGTGTGTTAGTGTGTCCAGTGCGCGTGCGTGCGGTGCGAGAGAGCGACTGAGAGAATATACAGTAGTAGAGTCAGCTGTTAACCGGGCGTGTGTACGCAAACACATATCATCCACTGTGTCTGGCACGAGTCTCTGTTGGGGGGGTGGTTTCCCCTTTCTGGTTCTGTCTTTGCATTTATTTTGAAAGATCAAGCTCACGATTATGGTAAGGGGCGTTAAATTTCCAACAAGTGCTTGCGGTGTTCGGCCAATCACAAAGCACTGGGTCAGCTGGCCAATCAGAGCAGACTGCGCTTGTCGGACGGAGGGACTTTGTAGAAAACAAAGCGATTGAGAGAGGCGGGGCATAGAGGACCTACAATAATGTACAAGATTTGAAAAATAATGTGTTTTTTGAACATTAAAGCATGATCAACATATCGGTTTACACAAATAATATCATTAAAAAAAAAAACAACACAAAAAAAAAAAAAAAAAAACACCCCCACCCCAAAAAAACAAACACACCAAAAAAAAAATAAAAAAAAAAAAAAACAAAAAAAAAAAAAAAAAAGCAATTAAGGTCTTCAGGACTGTAAAAAGATGGACTAATGAAAAAGAGCAGGATTTAAAAGCTTGTTTTGACATCACTGATTGGAGCATTTTTGAATCTGCTACCACCGATCTGGACGAGCTCACAGAGACCGTAACATCTTATATCAGTTTCTGTGAAGATATGTGCATTCCTACCAGGACTCACTTAACTTACAATGACAAACCATGGTTCAGTGCAAAACTCAGACAGCTCTGTCAGGCTAAAGAAGATGCTTACAGGATGGGGGATAATGTCTTGTATAAACAGGATAAATACACACTGGAAAAGGAGATCAGAGTTGCAAAGAGGAATTATTCAGAAAAAATAAAGATTAAATTATCTTCCAGTGACCCGGCATCAGTGTGGAAAAGTCTAAAAAAAATCACCAATTACAAGACACCATCACCCAGCACTGCGGAGAATCAACACCTTGCAGACGATCTGATGACCGTTGCAGTTTAACTATATGCAGGGTTTGCAAAATAACACCCCACCACCAGCCCTGCGACACCTACGCACTAATGCGGTGTTGAGATATGAACAAAAATAATCGTCTATATTTTCTTACACCGGCCAGTTTATGCTCAGATAACGACTAATTAGTCGATATTTGCCCCCCTGGACGAGTGATGGTATTTAGTGCTGCGCCTACCTTAAGGCACGTGCCGAAGACAGCTGACTCCATAATATTTTTAATATTCTTCCTATCTGCTGTGCGTGTCAGGTCATATTGATTGAGAGTAATCGTTCTTAATAGTTTAAACGGTATACCTGATTTTAACATTTTAAAAATGGTACATATTTTACTTTTATAAGCCAGTTTTTCTAACACAGGGTCCATATCTTTTGATCAATGCTTACATAATCCGGGAATTAGAATAAATGAGACATTGCGGCCTGTTACAGCAATGAACTCAACACAGTAATGCCCCTGCATCTGACTTAGTGGCATTTAGAGTAGTATTTATACCCATGTATTTGCTTAATGCAGGTACAGACATGAATGCATATTTTAACTGCAATTACAAGTGCCCATAATAATGCTTTTGCATATAAACATAAATCATATGACTAATGTATATTAGGAAATTGCATTTAAACGATATTGACAAAAATCTAAACATCGAAAAGGACCCGAATATTGAATTAAACACCAGCGGAGGTGCTAGAGAGCCATAATCATGTAAATAAGTGATGGTCCAATTGCGATAGCAACGATATCTATTGTTTCAATGCCAGTAATCGCATTCTACTTTATTTTTTTTTCCCTTACAGATACGAAAATAGCCTCATGTTTGACTCCGAGAGACTACAACATATTGCCACTGCGATCCCCGCCTGTTATCGAAGTAGATTTGTTATTGCTGAATAAGCAGCAAAAACATGAGCAAGTGATATGGGGCCCTACATAAATTAACTGCTCTTATTAGAACCTTATTGTTTTATGATGCCATGTCACAGTTTGTATTACATAGGTCACTTTGGACTGAAAGAAAACTGGCACTCTCGTGTCTTGAATTTTGTGATAATTCTAAATGCATTTTAACTGACTGATTCATGCAGTGAAAGAACGCGCTCTAAATGCGCACACACACTAGTCTAGACTTCACATAATGTACGAATGCACTCTGTCGGGCCGTTTTGAATGTTTTTGCCAATAAATACCGGGATAAGTCAATCGCACACGTTAAACCAACCAATTTACATATTATTGCAGACGATATATATGCGCAGCACCACTACTTCACACAACCATTCATACTCAGCAACCCCCCTCCCCACACCTGCAGATTCAGCATCAGCCCGAAGACGAGTCTTCCGGAAAAAAAAAGCCCAGAGAAAAAGGGAAAAAAAGCCACCAGCACCAGATTGAGTTACACCAGTCTAGGTACTGAAATCCCTGTGCTGACCAGCTGCCCCTCTCACACAGATCTTCAACCGATCACTGCGTAGAAGACTGTGCGAAGTCACTCATCTGGCCCTTCATACTCTCACCAAAATACCCATACAAGAAATCCAAAATTACCGGACTAAATGACTACATGGCAGACATCTGAAAAATTGTGCTCGGCCAACTGCAAGGACATCACTGGACCCTTGCGGCATACTCTTCAGGTTGTGCTACAGAAGCAAACAGTTCTGTGCATCGCTCATACCGGCCCGTGACGAGTCTGAATTACAGACAGGGGTTAAAGAGTTCTGGCCTGTCTGTGCAGTCTCAAAACCGGGAGCTCACACGATTTCAAAACTGTGGAGATGACTGTGCGACTCAGGGGAACCCCCCTGCTCGCCCTCCACTCACATTATGCGAAAGCACTTGTAACTGCCGTGGAGTCATTCTCGTTCCTGGGCACCACATCTCTCAGGACTGAAGTGGACAATCAGCACTGACTCACATAGTTAAAAAGACCAGCAGAGGTTGTACGCCTTCGCAGCTGAGAAATTCAACGGTCATCAGGAAGCTGCTGCAACAGCATTATAACTCCTGACAGCATTGAATCTTGTCCTCTAGCACTTCATAACTGTCTGTTTTTTTTAGCTCAGCCTCAGCTTACCAATTCTGCACCTCAGAAGACTACATGAGTGTATGTCGGACTGCTGAGCGAATCATGTACACCCTCCTTCTCTCAGACACTTGTACTTACATCAGTATGTGAGCAAAAGGGACTGGAAACAAAGATCACTAGTGACCCCCTCAACATCCAGCCACACTCTCTTTGAATCTGTTGCTCATAGTGCTCACCGGCTTCGGCCCCACGCATCAATGAGCACTTGAGCCATCCAGAAGGCCAGACACTAGAACAGTTCTCTCAGGCAACCATCACGTGACATAACTGTGGAACCACACACCTTTATACACTAATACACTTATTATCTAACACACAAACACTTTGACAGAATATACGAAATTCGACAATGTGTATGTACAGGTATAAACAATAGATTAGTTGATAGTACAGGTATATTTTTATTCCTTATTTACTCGTTCTAATTTTTATTTATTTTTATTTTTTATTTTTTTTTTAGTAGGACTGTGTTTTTTTGTTACTGTCACTGTCATTTGCTCACGGTGGAATCTTCTGTCACGAAAACAAATTCCTCGTATGTGTAAACATACTTGGCAATAAAGCTCATTCTGATTCTGATTCTAACAGTTCTACTTTTGGTGGGTATATTAAAAAAACACACTTACAATTTATTATTGGTACATAATTTGATCAGCAAAAACGTACATGCAAATGTTTCTACATGAGATAATATCGAGACATTCATCACTGATGTGTTTTTGTTATTTTGCAATCCAGAAGCGAGATCTCTCTTCTACTTTAGGTCTGCTTAATCTAATTTTATTTTAATCTAATTTTATTTGATTGCGTTTTTCAAGGATTATAAAAACGAGATGTTTGAGGTAAAGTGATATTTTAAATAAAATCTGATGTGTCTTGAGGACTTTATGGTCACCGCGTACGTATGTCCATTAAGTCCATGTGACCATAGTAATCCATTATTATAAGTTTACACCACTAATCTATAACAGAGAACTGGATTACTCTCAATGATATAGAAGTGAAGCCACTACACCGCCATATTCTTATTCCCTAGTGCTCCCATATATTCTATTGAATTAACAGTAAATCTTACCGATTTAATGAGAAAACATCACAGTGTTTTTATATCTGAAGTATTCCTGTACACTCTTAGAACGCAAATGTCCTATGCATGTAAATTTGATTATTTGTTTAATATTGGGAATTTCCCATGTGTATTAAAGTTGCATATCTTATTCATAACAGTAGCGAACATCAGATGAGCATGATGAACATCAAATGGACGAGATCCTCCACATACATATTACACATGACTAAGTGCACATCTGAAATCTGAATGACGTTTTATGCTTTAAATTTACATATACCTAGTGGTGGAAAGAGTACTATGAAACTGTACTTAAGTAAATGTATGGCTACTTAAGGAATAATTTACTTGAGTACAAGTAAAAGTACTGAAAAATAATATGACTCAAGTAAGAGTAAAAATGTAGCTTGCTGAAAAACTAGTTACTGCATTACAAAGTACTATTATTTTTCTATTTTTACCCCAAATTAGACCATGTGAGCATTATGGAGCAAACTCATGTACTATAATACCTGTTTCACAAGTGAGACTCATAGAATTATTAAATGAAGTTCCTTAACGTAAGTTAGGGAGGAGCGAGACCATCTAGTCTTTCAATCAACAGCCAGAGTATATAAGCAGCTGCTTACCTCTCTCCAGTCTCAGCTGTTCCAGCATTTTCCGGTTGTGTCGTACAAATTATGTCAGGCTCACCGGACCTCCAGCTTTTTCCGTCAGATGACGAACTTTTCTCCTGTCCCGAGACACCAACAGTGGCAACGCGCAAATCACTGGATCACACGGATCCAAACAAAGAGACTCTCTCTGAGCGCTCCTGTCGAAAGATCCAGCGCTCATACATACAATGCTCCAGAAGACTACTCTCCCCTCCACCTTCAAGATCACCAGCGGTAACCACGCCTCATCCATCTCGTCATTTGGTAAGTCCCGCTGCCACCATTCCTCCAATTCCACCCATTCAAAAATGGTCCGTCAACAGCCTACGTCAAGCCCGCTCAAATTCCGGACTTCATTTCTCCCGCAGATCATCAAAAGCTCAACTCTATGATATACTCATTAACTCCAATAACAGCTCCAGCATCCCAACAAACTCCTCAACTTCTCCAAAAAAGAAGACGCAGTCGTCATCCATTTCTGCTTCTCTCCCGGCTTGGCGTTCGGAATGCAGTCATCCTCAGCGCGCTAATCCAGAGGCTATGGCAAAGATCAGAGGGGAAAAAACTAGAGCCGCTCACACTTCCTCATCCGCCGGCCTTTCCGCCCGGCCAGCAACAGCAGCAGCAAAAAAGCAGTGCCGCAAGGTCCTTCAGCGCTCACGTAGACCATAGGCAGGGTACCCACGTTCCCAGGAGAGACCGGGGGGGGGTGATTGATCCCCTTACTCATCCGGAACTCCTTTGGGCGGGTCTGCTAACCCCTGCATCTGGCCTTATAACCCCGGAGCCCACCCCCCCCAACAGCGGCACAGACGGGAACGTGTGGGTGTCAACACCACAACCCAGCCCAAGAGGAAGCCGAGCAGAAAGGCAAGCGCCGTGCACACGAGCCCCCGCCGGCTAGCCGGTGACACGACTGCGGCGCTCCCCTGTGGGTCCCGCGGTGGCCGCAAATGGCTCCGAACAGTGCCCCTCCCTGCTCAGTCCCGCCGCAAAGGAGCCAAGGCGCCCGGCCTCTGGTGCCGGCGAACCCGCCCCCGCGCGCGCGCGCAGCCCCTCCTAGCCATGGCGCACCCCAGGCAGACAAGGGCCCCACCGCCCGCTCGAGCGGTCGGCTATGCTCAATGCACTTGCCCGTGGCAGTGTCTCAGGGGCTGCGCGCGCCCAGGCAGGCCGCCCTCAGTCTGCCAGCGCCCGATTCCCAACCGTCGCGGTTGGCGATGGAACCCGCATCGCCCAGGCGCAACCCCCCCGGGTCCCGACGGGGAATCAGGAGGCGAGAGTGGGGCTAAAGCTGCCTCTGCTAACTTCAGGTGCCATGAGGCAGCCCAATCGGCGCGGGGGACGGGGCCCTGGAACAGCAAGCGAAAAAAAGGTCAGCCCGCCAGCAAACCGGGGCTACAACTGGCAGACTTCGGCATAGGACCTTCGGTAGATAACGGAAGTGATTGGCGCTTCAGTTCCTAAGAGACCAGGGACGAAATGACCCTCTCCATCGAGCAGAAGCGCAGATCGAGCAGGCGGAGGAGGCATGTGAGACAGCCATAAGCGGTTTCAGCCAAAGGCTCAGCGGGGCCCGTGGATCCACCCACTGGAACCATTGTCGATGTGGGAGCCCTAGCCTCGACATGTCCACCGAGGGGCTGGAGCGGGAGACGCCCACGGGCCATCTCAAGTCCATTGATATCATAGGGGGAATTGCCACCGCAGAATGGTCCCCTAACCAACCCACCAATCCGCCAGCCCATCCATGTCGCGCAACCCAAAAGTCCACTGCATACACTCCCCTCGCGCAAGAAGCAATCGAACCAGAGCGTCACCTTCGTTTCAGGCCAGACAGGCTGAGAACGGCGGCAACACTTCAGCTGACCCAGCACCACGATGCCGCTGCTCTACGGCGGCAATGTCGGTGGGGGAGCCCCTGAGGCCGATCCCGAGGTCCCTCTAACTGCGTACGCGTATAAAAAGTTTCAAAAGTACCTTTCCGGCTCCATTGTATCATTCCGGCGCGAGCTAGGGAATTGGAAAAACCATCCACGAAACAAAGAATGCACAGCAGTCCGCTTCAGTGGGAAAGAGGGGGGGGACCCCGGGGGGAAAGGATAAACCCCAGTTCTAGCATGATCTGCAATAACTTGCAATCTGCGACAGCTGAACCCAACACAGTCGAAGCCCTCATCAAAAAAGTATTAGATTCTGGATTCATGATTGGCACTTTCGATTCTCCACCTTTTGAATTATTTCGCATAAGTCCTATCGGAGTAGCCACCAGAAAATTTTCCGGCAAATAGCGACTTATCATTGATCTCTCTGCTCTTCACGGACATTCCCATCCGAGTATTAATAGTCTAATTCCAATAGATGAATTCTCCCTACATTATCATGACATTGACCAAGCAATCACTCTCATAAAAAATGCCGGTCTCGCAGCCTGGCTAGCAAAAGTCGACATAACATCTGCTTTTAAAGTCATGCCCATTCACACAGATTTCTGGCATCTGTTT
>JADLZN010006848.1:0-24011 GCA_018155175.1 Sinocyclocheilus anophthalmus
TGTGTGTGTGTGTGCTACTTTGACAGATTAGCTAGCACAGAGCTCTAGTCGTGTCTCGTTCATGACCCTTTAATCGCCATAGATCACTCACACAGACCTGCTAACACACCATACTGGTCTATCCCATCAAGGCTCAGGGATGGAATAGTTAATGTTAGGCTATCTGATCTAAATTTCAAAAGTGTGAGACAGTCTCTCGTGTGTACATGTGACAGAGAGAGAGAGTAGAGAGAACGGGTGAGGAAGGGAATGGAAGAACAGTTGAGGGGTGCTACATGTATGAACTAACACTTAAGATAGCCTTAGTTTAAGGGTCAGGGGTCAAATGAAGAACAACATTAAATGCTTACTTTAATCAGGTTTAATCTGTCATACTGTAAAGCAATGAAAACAGAATGAAAAAAATGAAAAAAAAACAAGGAGAAACTGGAAGCTCATTTAATGCATCCAAAATTCTGTTATCCAATGTGACTTAGAATGCATGTGTGCGTTCTCGAACCCATAACCTTGGTGTTGCTAGCATGCTTTACTGCCAAAAACTTAATAAGCTGCCTACCTAAAAGCATTTTAAACACACTCCTGTGCTCCAGAGACAGTAACATTTTGAAGTCTTGTAATATGCATTATTTTAGCCTAATTACAAGGCTTTATTGCTAAATAAGTAAATAAATAAATGGAGTCAAGAGCAATGTCTATAATAAATAAATCCAATGCAATCCAATCCAATATGGTAGAGTTGAGAAAAATGCCATAAATCATCAATATATGCCAAACAAATTCATTTAAGTATTCTAACTAAATCCAATCTACAAATAATTGGAATTAAAACTACTTAAAATGCATATTTAATGTAGGTTTGCAGGTGCTATATTTTTGTCTAGTCTTCAAGACATTAGTATAGCAACATGTTAACTGCAAGCTCTGTTGATCTCATGTGCTTCACAGAGAAAGAAATAAAGGAAGCCTATTGCTCTGTTTTGCATGGCATTGATTAATAATTTAAAGATATACGCACTCTTTTACTACATTATTGATTAATACTTTATTGATTACAGGAAGCATAGTCAGGCAATTCCTGGGTTGGGAATTCCCTCTGTTGGAAATCAACAGACATAAATCATCATCTGTCTGGAAAGACAGGGGACTCATGGGACTACCACTGTCAGTTATCCAGCCGATTCATCACACGGCACTCTGATGTGATCAATGAAAAGACACATAGACTAAAACTGCTATAAGCCTGCAGGTCAAATGTTTAATTCAAATAAATGTATGCAGTTACAAAAGATGAATAATCATATCAGTGTAGCAAAATCACCTAGTAAAATCTATTTCATATACATGAGGCTGGTCCTCTCATGGTGAAATCACATGACCAGTCAAATTATAGCTGCATGACTAATAACCACGATTTCTTCTTCTCTTAATCATCTTCGAAAGTGGCCTTTTTTTTCCGTTTGACATTTTCATTATCTTTGGTAATTGGTAACAAACCTCCACGAGCATTCATGCTTGGAGGTTGCCAGATGTCAAGTGTTTAAATCCCCCAATAAGAGCTTTTCTCTTAAATGGATACATTTTCTTCTCAAGTGTGGCTTAATATTCCCAACCTGACAACGTTTTGCAATTAAATCTGTGCGCATATCATCTCAATGACAATCTATAATAAATGCAAGCGTCAGTCTTGACTATGTTGTTTGAGAATGTGGTTGCTGAATAAATGCACTTAAGCAACCTCTGTGCCACAATACAAAGTCTTTTTTCTTGTTTTAATGAAAAATACAAAAAACAACAGAATTTGGAATTTCATTTTGATTTTCTAAAGGTTTTACTAGTTTTCATAATATAGCGAGGGTTAATGCATATGACAAATATGTGACCCTGGACCACAAAATCAGCCTTAAGTGTCAATTTTTCAAAATTGAGATTTATACATCATCTGAAAAGCTGAATAAAAGATTCCATTGATGTATGGTTCAATACATGGTTTAATGATACAACTATTTGAAAATCTGGAAAAATATATAAAAAAATCTAAATATTGAGAAAATCAGCCTTTAAAGTTGTCCAAATGAAGTCCGTAAGCATGCTATTACTAATCAAAATTTACAAAATATCTTAACTGAACATGATCTTTACTTAATATCCTAATGATTTTTGGCATAAAAGAAAAATCTGTAAATTTGACCCATACAATGTATTTTTGGTTATTGCTACAAATATACCCCAGAGACTTAATTCTGCTTTTGTGCTCCAGGGTCACATAATATAAATAGATGACTCTGGCATATGCGGTGTCATGTCTCATATTGGTTGCGTATGTAAAGTACAATATTCTGATTTTTTTTTTTTTTTTTTTTTTTAATCAGTTTAAACACCTCATGCAGCCCCTAGTCAAACCACTTCTTACGTTATCTCTTAAACCTATTATCATACTACTAGCAATCCTAAGTGACAAATATGCTGCTACTATAGTAATGAGTCTAGTGTTATTTTTTTAAACAAACACTTGGACACACACTTGCATTCACACAAACAGACAGAGTCAGACAAGACACATCAATAACACCGAAACAGACTTCAGAACGGCCACTGGAGCAGGAATACAGATACACAGAGTGAGAGACTGAGTGACTACAGAACAGAAGAGAGAAATGCTTACTTTGGAAAGTCGCTTGTGAGACTAGCATGCATCGAGGAGAAAAACAGAAATCAGAAAACGGCACACAAATCAGAACAACAACAAACAGCGAGAAGAACATGATAGTCAAGTTTAGATCAAAGACATTTTCAGCAAAAGTATCAAACTCTAGAAAGAAACAGTACAGTGAGTGTGAAAAATGAAAGGAAACAGGCAGAACAAGCGACTATAACAGTTGAAATGAGACAGACAGACAGAATGATGATGTGAGCTAGTCTGGACTCGGTGCACTGCATTTATTATTACAAATCATTACACATCATCTCCCCATTCATTCAGTCACCTGTTTAATGACACCCGTTCATTCATTCATTCATTCATGCAATTATTCCAACATGTGAATGTGATTTTTGAGTTGGCATTGAAAGCTACATGAACAAATCATCGGCTGTTTGGCTTGATTTTTGTTTGTACTGAAAATTAATAAATTATTTTAAAGAAATATGACAGATGTCTTCGAGATATTCTCAGGAAATTATGCCATTTGAAGGTATCATGTGTTCCCATCAAGAAGGTCTATAATACCTATATAAAGCTATCTATGAGCATCACAACAGAATATAGCACTACTTTTGAATGTCTACCAATAGAGAAAGATGGGATCAGATGGTGTAGTTACGACATGTTCCTAACTGACTAACTGGACAATGCTTATTTAAATCATTTAAATATTTTTACTGTCTTATTTTTGTAAACTCCAAATTTATATTTAAAATAATTAATCTTCATGTTTATGTATTATTTTCATTTTATTGTTATTTTTCTTGTATGTTAATTTAAAAGTGTAATTATATATATATATTAGGGGTTGCACCGACTAATCGACTTCAATGCTCTGCCATGACGCTTTACAAAAGCTTTGACAATCTGCATGTCACGGTCCTATAGTCTTAGATGGCACCGCACTGTCCCTCGTTTTTTTGCTGAGTTAGATGTGTTCCTAGGTCAACATATTTGGTTGACCCTGGAACAACATTTTAATCCAAAAATGTAGTCTTGACCATATCCCTGCACCTAAACCTAACCTTAACCATGAGTAATCCATAAAATCAGAGGAAATTATAGATTAATGACACTGATGTACAAGCACCAAACTCTGATTATAAGCCTAAACTTCACAAAAACTGTAAACTGGTTCTTCAAATCTGATTGGTTAATCACAATGTGTCAGTCCTGTGCTCCTGACTTTGTTGTGTTTTGTTCCGTGTCTTGTGTTTTCCTCCCCCACATGCCCCATGACCTAGTTTCTCAGGGGTTGGCGACACTTTCCGGTCCTGGAGAGCCGCAGCCCCTGTCAGAGTTCAGTCCAACCCAATCTTAAAACTCACCTGCTCGTAGCTTCCTAGTAACCGTTCAACCTTGATTATGCTTGTTCTAGGTGTGGTTGCATTGGGTTGAAGCAAATCTCTGTGCAGGCTTGCGGCTCGCCAGACCGATGTTTTTCGCTCACCCCTGATTCTAGTTTTTCCTCTCCATCTGATTCGCGCAATTGTTCCCTAGTGTTTTCCTATGTTTATATGTGTTTTATTCCAGGTGTTGTCTCGGTTGTGGTTTCTACAGGTCTTACAGCTCCTGTGTTTCTTCATGGTCTTATTCGTCTGTATTGGTCGGTTCTATACCCCCCGGTGCTACTCGTTGTGCGTGGTCTTGTTGTAACGAAAGACTTTCTGTCACGGATTTTCCCCTATTCCCTCCTCCCTGGCTTCTTTCTCGTCTCATTCCTACAGTACAAACAGGTTCTCACTTTCTGCTGACTGACATACGGGAAGCCTCCTTCCGGCGGAGGAACCGTCATGACGTCGGTTGTTGCTTGATTAAGTGCAAACGCGTGAGCACAAAACAAAACAAAACGCCTTTCGTTAAAGCACAAAAAGAGGATTTGTTAAAAAGAGAGACTCTCATTTTCAAATGTGTGTTTTTTTTTTGGAAAAAACTACTATCTTGTTATTCAGTAAGTTTACATTACACTTTGCACAAAAGTGACAGAAAGAGTTTAACTATTATCTTCAATAATTGTTGTTCCGTTGAACTTTCTATATCATATGGGATCCTAAAAAGGGGTCCTGGTTTACACACACACACCCACACACACACACACACATCACACACCACACACACACTTCTACGCAAGGGTGATGATAATAATAAATTAGAATGATTTCTGACTGATCATGTGACACTGAAGACTAGAGAAAAGGCTGCTGAAAATTCAGCTTTGACATCACAGAAATACACTATATTTTAAAGTATATTAAAATAGAAATTGTTATTTTAAATTGTAATAATATCACAATATTACAGTTTTTAACTGTATTTTTGATCAAATAAAACACTAAAGGCAACCTTGGTGAGCAGAAGAAACTTATTTGAAAAATAATAATAAAAAAAAATCTTGTGTTTTCTATTACAATGGTACTACTTAAGTATTTTCCAGTATTTCAAAGTGTTCGGCAGTGTTACTTTTACAATAAATCCACAACGTATTTTATTTTATATATTTATACATAACATGTATAATTTTTTATTATAATTGACTGTTTCCTGAGAATCAGCCTTCACTGAAGTTCTGTAATTTTGGTTTGGTTATGATTATATGTTTACACTGATTCCTTTTGCTTCAGCCTTTCCTGACTTCATATGTTCATATAACACGAGGATGATTTGATTTGGTGGAAGATGAGAAGGTTTGCTTTACCGTCTGTCACTACTGCACTTGAGCATGAGATAGACTTTTAAAGTCCCCCTTTAGCAGAATTTCAATGTGAAAAGATATATGTAATAAATGAATCAAATTGTACAGTGATATAATAGACCTGCATGGGGCAGATTACTGCAAAACACTGCCATATCAGAGTCTATGGGTTGGACACATGCTATGATTGGACAACAAAGGGCAAACTAGCAGGTACAGTAGGACAAGGCCGTTCCACATAATTAAGTGCTCTTTCCATTACACGCCGGTTTCCCCAGTGGAATGTGCGTGGATATGACTGGGGGGGGGGGCTGTTGTGGGAACTCGTAGAGGAACCCAACAGGTGTGGCTGGATGACGGATGCACGGTACAACTTGGAGTTCTTGCCCCCTCTGCGTGTGGAACTGGCCGGTAGAAGGGCGAAGTGATCTCCAGCTTGCTCAGGGGGGGAGGGGGACTTGGAGGTTCTCGCGATCTGCTCTGAGTCTCCTTTCTCATCCATGGTGTCCTCTCGACGTTCTGCAGAATGTGAGAACGACAGCGCTTCCCTCTGTCAGTAACCGGAGAGCAGGCAGGCGAACTTTTCCGTTTGAGTTTTACTGGCAGTGTCGGCTGGAGAGACGAAACTAGGACAGCGACACATTTCAAGCACCATCTCTTCAGTTTCTCCAGAGCGATCAACTTAAAACTCTTGAAAGCATCATATTGGCGCATTATTTCTCCGTAACTATGCATTTGTCCATTTTTTAGATCACTCTAATGAAAATACCCATTTCTTTTATGTGTTTGGAGTTCTAAACACCATTAAAACTACCATGAAATTGGGATTTTTTTGTTTCTTGTTATTTGAATTTTAAATCAAGTTTGATCATTTTGTTTGGGTCTTTTTTCCAAATGGGGTCTATATTATTTATTAATTCTAGTTTTTGTTTGAGCTTATTTAGGAGAAGGCTTTACTTCAATGAATGGTTTACAGTTTAATTATTAATAATTTAATATTTTTAGGCAGGAAGCAACACTTTCACCAAGTGACGTACAGTGCATTCAGTCTTACTTTTTTACCCAGTATGTGGTTTCTTTCTGGATTCAACCCCGACCTTCTGGCGCCGCTAATCCAAGCTCTACAACTGAGCCACGGAAACACTTAAAAATTAGTTTAATTTAAATAAATGGATTCAATTAAGTATATTATTTTAAAAATATTTTATAACTATATTCAAATATTTTTAAATAGAATGTTATAAAATATTATATTAAATTTACATATTTAAATCAAAATGGCATATTATATTTGACCAAGCACAAACAGCACTGACAAAAAGAAACCAGTAACATTTTGATTTGCCTGCTTCCTGTGACGCTCAAGGCTTTCTGCAATAATCAGATTGTCTTTTGTAGTGTCTGTGAGCGAGATTACAGAGGTGAGGTCTGGAGTGTTTTGTGTGTAAAGACTGAGTTTTGTGGTGAGTAGCTATGAGCAGTAAATCTCTCAGAGGTCTGCTGATCTTTAGACCAGGTCAGGAAAGGCGCTGAGCAGTAAACAAAGAGTCCAGATCTGAGATGCACTCCCGCCTTTTCAGCAATATCGGAGTTCCTGTCTCTTAAGGGCATAGACTATAAAACATCTGATTCCACAGGAGAACCCGTTCTCAGACATTTATGTGTAACCTTTAATTTGTCCGGAAGGAACACATAGAAATGGTCCATCAGAGAGTTGAATGGACCAAAAAGAAAGTACAATAAATCAAAGGATTTTTTTAAAGGAATAATTCATCCCCAAATGAAAATTGTGTAGATGGAGTTGTTTGCGTTCATATACTGTATTTGCATATTTTATGACTCAAGCCTCAAGTTTTTATAATAGCAGAATTTACTTCGATCACAAGCGCTATTCGGTGAAATGTTTAATGCTAATGAAGTTCCTAATTAAGAAACAGTATGCCTGCAGACAAATGTGCTCAAGCTGAAGGTTTTATTATAAAACTTGTCATTCATATTTGTGATAATTTAAAGACTTTGAAGTATCTCACAGATAATGCTTACATTGAGTATGTAGACAGAATCCAAACATTTAATATAACAGAATGTCGTGGAAAAGTTCATTTATATTGCGTGATAAAGTGTCACCCTCAATGTGTGAGACGAATCATGTATTAAAATGAAAACTTGCTGCACACAGAAGCTGAATAGTATTAGAAGTCTTTGGTTCTTTTAATTAGGATGATTTTTGCTCACATTTAACAGAATAATACCGCTCCCACCACTATCACCCAGACGCTTTCTACCTATCTCACGAGACGTTAGACTACTTCATATGCTGACCCTGTCGCTACAAAAACAACATTTTTAAGGGATGTTGGCCTCGTGAAGTATGTTCCTTCTACTGTACATGGTCTTACTCAATACTTGGTAGGGCTCCCTAGTTTTAGCTCGGAATTACGGGCGGGAACACTCAAACTCTCGCAGATGGCATGGAGGTTACCTGGCAGATTTGGGCACTGGCTGAGGTGGCGTATGGAGCCCAGGTAATGACTTTACGGTGGCCGTCAGCTCATTGCATTTTTAACACAGAATAAGTGACTCGTATAAAGAACCAAAGACTTAAACTACTTCAGTCTGTGTCCACTGAATTTATTTAATACACAAGTTCACATTTGAAGAAGATTCGATAATTACTGAGATCAAAGTGAAAATCTATTTCCATTCCATATGCTAATTTATTGTCAGCGTAGATCGCCAGCCTGATATCAAGATTGGCTTTTAGATTATAAGATTATTATTATTTTATTTTTTGTATCTGTGAACATCTGCAGTTGTGGAGATTCATTACCTCGCAACAGTTTTTTAATGACATTCTATACAGGACGATACATATGTATTTATTTTGAGTGGAAAGGTGTATAGACCTTGTTGTGGTAGATGCTAAAGCCCGTACATAAACAAAAGCAGGGCTATAGTTTGTGACTTGTATGTTTTATTATTTAATTAATTTACTGTTACTTAAGTTATAGGGATTTATCCAATTATTCCTTGATTCATGAACCTTCAAAGTTGTGAAAGAATTAAATACGGTATGATAAGTTTCTTATGGAATTTATCAAGGGGCTGGATTCTTTGATGCCCAAATGTCCCGTAAAACCGTACCTAATTGTGCAATAATTAAACTGTTAAACTAACAGGTTGTTCTATTTTAATATCTTCTGAATATGTATTTATTGCGTGATCAAAGGCTGAAATTTTCAGCGGAGTCATTACTCCAAGTCTTCATTGTCACATAGTTCCTTCAGAAAATCATTCTAAGTATGCTGAATTTGCTGTGCTCCAAAAAGCATATAATATGCGTGTGGAATATATAAACGAGTGTTAGTGTTGAGCGTTAGTATTTTTTGGTAAAGCCGTGCTTCTAGTTTTTCAGGATTATTAAATATAAAGTGTCAAAAGGTAGACAGCATTTAAAAATTTAAAAATCTGTGATATTTTGGGGGTGACAGCAATTTATAGGTAAAGTGTAATGCAGGCGTTAGAATAACATTTGAATTCTTAAAAAATAATATTAATCTTGAGCCAACCAAACCCGCATATCATTACATATATTATTAAAACCCGTAATGTATTATGTACCCATTACATAAGTATTCAAACCTTAAGTATTACACTGATCGGCCAGGGATTTGCACTGGTGCACCGATCTGCGCACTACTGCACTTTCCTGCATAAACTGAAAAAATATACTTATAGAAGATATCTCTTCACTTTTGAAATACAAGCTTATTACACAGGTGCCCAAGCCACCTGTCGAGAAGATGACACTCTGTGTTTTGTGCGACACGGCACTCACAGTTCAAGCCACTATAAGGTGATTAAAGACAGAAGCTAGGTTTGGCCATGTATGAATGCAGGGAACAAACAAAAGAAAAGAACCGACCCAAGACACATTAAAACATGGTAAATACCCAAGCATCTAGAGGATGCCACGAAATGGGTGTTTGCTGGGTGTGGTGTTACTGCGTGTGGGGGCGGGCAAAAGTCAGGCCTGTGATGGGCTCGGTATACTACTGGGGCCGAAGCTTGATTCTTGTATCTGTAAGTTAGAAAAGCAAATGACCCTGATATACCTTCGAGCCGAGCTGGCAGATTTGGTCCTCCGGATAAAGCTACAATATAAAGCTGCGCGCAGAGTTCGGGCATCACGGCTCTCTGAGCTTAACCTCTATATTATTCCATTGGGGAAAGGTTTCTAAAGCTCCCAGACCCTCCATCCGATCTGCTTTGCTCTCACTGGACTCTGCGTTAGTCCCTGGAAAGAGCATCACACACTTTAAGGCGTTACGTGTCCAATTACTTTCTTTTCTTCTGTCCTTTCTAGTCTCTGAATGCCCGTCTTTTGTTTGTTAAGGGAATCGAAAAGTTAAACTTGATGTTTGGCTGTAATAGAGCCCTTGACAGCGCTCTGTTGGGAAGGACGGGAGGGCGCTGTCAACGAGCTCCGTAACGTTTATCTGTATAAACAATAGGTCGCTGCGGACATACCACTGGCCTTTCATTGATGGCTGGAGAGCGTTCCGGGCTGTGAAATAAAGAGAACGAAAAAGAGCCGTGCGTATGCTTGATAGAGTTTCACAATTCACTCCACTTTCATCAGCTCACAAATAGGCCAGAACAGAGCATTTATTTCCCTTGAGGGGGGAGAGAGTTGCCCAGCGAGTCTTTGTATTACGACAAAATATGATGCCTTATGGTAAGTTTTAAGCAAATGTACAAGACATTGAAAAACACATATTTAGCTGAGGCATATTTATCTAAAATGACTAAAATGTCCAGTCCTTGGTGTTCTCTCTTCCAAATTCATGAGGTGCATTCTGGGATGATTTTACACTGCATTGAAGTAACATTTTAATCAATAAATGTGGAATCACTTTATATTAAATTTGCATGATTTGATTCATACAAAAATCAACTTTTTTAGAGGAAAAAAAAACAAAACAAAACATGACAGTCCACTTGTGTTAACATCAGCTATGGCATTGGACTTTAAAAAAAAAATAAAATGAGATCAATAAATCACACATATTCACCCCACCATTTGCCACAGTTCGAATTGCAGAGAGTGTGTTGAAAATTTGATCGTTCAAATGGACAAGGAACCGTCCAACACAATTTAAAAATTCCCTTGAATTAATAAGTTTGAGGGGAATTCTGTAATATTTGTTATATGTAATTCGATTTTAAACAAGAATTCAAGTTTTAAATGTTTATTTGTTATACATTTACAAAAAAAACATACAAAAAGTGATTTAGTAATTTATTGCTTTTACAGTTTTACAGTAGGCGTTTTTAAACATGAATGAAATATATATCTATAAAAATGAAATATATTTTTAATTTATACAATTGAAATTGATAAGTTTTCCTCATTTTATTTATATGTCTTATTCTGGCCACATGTTGGCTGCATTTGCTTCAGTATCCACTTCAGGTAAAGGAAGTTCTTGCTTTGTCTTAAGGTCCAAAATTTTTTTAAGAGCATGACAATCATCAGTTTAAGTGTGTTCAAATATTTGACTGCTAGTGTATGTGTGAAAGTTGTCAAATCAGTGTGCTGATTTTGGCTTATTATCGAAAGAAAGTCGCAGGTACAGTGTTTGCATGATTGCATGATATGTTCCAAAGCTGTTGATATGTCTAAGCACCATCGCCAAGCTGCCAGTGGTGAACTCCGCTCGTGTGTACCGCAGTGCCTCGGTGAGAAATGTCGTCCTGTGACATAGTTGATAATAGTTTTGTATTCTTGTCGTTGTTATCAGTTGTAGTTTCTTAATGAAGAAAAAATATCCTACAGTCATAAGACAGCAAGCTGGGTTATCACTCGCAATGTAACCAAGCAACAGAAGTGTGTATGTGTGTTTTGACACTTGGACAGTGCACCGTTGCACATTGAATCAGTCATTTTCGGCTTTGCAGACTCTCTGATATGTCTCCGTCTGTTCTGTCAGCATTAACTTTAATGCTTGTTTTTACCTCAGCAGGACACAGAGCCTCACAGAATCAGGGCTAATCAGCTCTACTTTTTCAGTAGCCTCTTTAGTTTCGATAAGATGAGAGCTCAGTGTTGCTGTTTTGTATAAAGCATTTAAAAATTGGTTTTATCTATGCACCAAATACTTTTCGTTGTCCATTTCAAGTTAAGAATTAAATTGGACCAATTCAGTCTCATAAGAAATTGTACAAGTTGGCAATATCGTATTAATTTGAATGATTTGATTTGTACAAAAAGTACGCTTTTCAGAAGAATCTAAAAAGAAAAAAAAGAAAAAAACCTAAACATTCATCCTTAAACCTCAACCTAATACTAGATTGTATGAAAACATGCAAATGAGATTGCACAAAATCATGCAAATGTATCTCAAATGTGCCAACAAAAAAGTGTTACGTATGCAGAGTTGAATTGGACAGTCCGGGAACATGGGAACAGCCAGTAAATGCTTTTAAAAAGCATTAAAAATCCATTATTTTGTTAGATTTGTTATATTTAAATAACAAAGTTTTAAATGTGTATTTGATTGTCAGATCGAAAAGTGATTTCTTAATTTATTAATTTACAGTTACATTTGCAACTATTTTTGAGGAAGCGATTAATTCAACTGAAGGTGAATAAAATATGCCGACTTGTGATAATTGTGGGCTGTTATTGGTCCTGATATGTGGTGATGGACGTGTGTGAGTATAGGCGCGTTTATGGAGTGGGTCTATAAATTTTCCATTCATAAATTGAGAATACCCCTGGACGGGGCCAAAAAAGACCCCTTCAGAAGCAGTTTTTACTTCACATAGTAAATTTCACATTAATTACCAAGAGGAAGTTTAGATGATGAATTTGGCATATAAAATGGTGAACGTTGAGTAGAAACATGACAGTATTTTCTTATAACATGAATAGTGTATCAAACAAACCGAATTTTACAAGTTTAAAAGAGGGAATCATATTTAAGCGTAGATTACGGATTGAGACTACACCAACAAAAAGCAAACAAACTCCTGCTACACACACATGTGGCATTTACTCATAGTTCTTCTATAGTTATCAGACCAGCGTTTAAAATGGATATTGGACCCGGTGTGCTCCTCAGGAAGGATTGGGGACTTCTAATTCCAGTATGTGTCATGTTGTGTCACGTTGTGACCTCCCGTGGGCGTCAATCTGTAGTGTTGAAAGCTTTACCTGTCTTCATATTTCAACATGATTTGCCTTCATCATCTAAAGCTGTTGAATGTCCAATAGTATTTTCGCCCTTCAGATAGTAGACGAGATTAATTGCAGATCGTATGCTGCTGGTCCTAAGTGAATAAATTTTTCGCCTTACACAGAGATTTTCATTAAAATTGTCATAATCCATATCTGGCTCTGTGGGGATCTGGTATTTCCTCCTCAATTATGCTTCGACAGGAAACAAATAAGAGAGGATAACTGATGTGTTGAACCCGGTCATTTCCCAGAAAAACGTAGCCTTAGTATACAGCCCGCAGTTTTGATTCTGTACCACATTGTATTTTCGGGGCCAATGAAGAGCGACAAATGCACACGATATTATTGTATATTTCGATTTTTTGCATATTGGCTTCATTGTAAATAAGGTTGGTTTATTGTATTTTCCTGTGGACAAAGTTGCAGTCTGTGAGGCGCCTGATTCGTCGAATCTCATTGGCCGTTTAGATCCGAATATAAGTAATGACAATTTTCATTATTAACTGGTACTGCGAAAAACTCTTTGCCATTAGTTAAACAGCTCATCTTAATATTCATTTTGATGGCACCATTAGGAAATTAGTTCAATAAAACACATTTCCAGTACAATTGTGTATTTTTTTGTAAGGGAAGTTTCTATTCTGGTACGGATGTCATCTAGGGGTGGTTCAGGCAAACAATTAACTTGAGAATCATTGACCAATGAAATGTAAAAGTTTGTTGGAAAACTCTCATACTTTTCGTGGTATTATAGAATCTACTCAGCCAATAATCTTGTGGGAGGTTGTGGGTGTTACCACTCTTGACAAAGTGTTTTTTTACAGAAGTCAGTACGTCAGGGGAGCGAGGGGGGGAGGGAGTCGAAATTCTGAATTGAACACGGTAAATCAGTCGGAAGTAGATTTGAGCCGGTACCCAAACCCTGACTCCATATGGCCCGCCGGCAACTCAAGGTACAATCCACAGATCTGTTGTTTTTTCCTCTTACCTTGATCCTCATGTATCAATGTTGGAAAGTAAAGTAAAGGCATCCTGTTCCGGTCCCAGCCAGCCCATACCCGCACCAAATGGATGAACAAATGGCAATGGTCCAAACAGACATAACTGTATTGGGAAGCATTGTAATCATATTCCGTAGCTGTTCAAAGCCGCAGATAGAGGGGGGAGAGCAAATCGAATATTACTTTTCTTCGGATCGGCATTCTCACTTTATTTTCTTTGTCTTGTCCTAGCACGGCTCACGCCCCAGACCCCAGCCAACGCCTCTTACAATCCTGCCAGACTACCATATGGGCATCATACTGATTGCAGCGTGGCATGCGTCGTGCGGGCGGGGGCGCGTGCTTCGTGTACTGCCCTGTTACTAAACACTTTACTGGGGGGTGGCTCATGGCGAAGGGTCATTCCCTTCAGAATGTGGTCCCTGTTATTACTCTCAAGGCCAGAAAGACATGATGGGAATGGTGGCCTGCTGGTGGTGCAGGCATTTACGGTGGGGAGGGGGGATAAACGCAGGCTGGCACAGCAGAGGAGGGAAGAGGCCAGGTTATATGGTGGGGTGCCGGGTGCATGCACAGACTCTATCAACCTCTTTAATGTTTGCATTGTCCAAGTGCAGGCCTGTGCTGTCAGGAAAGCTTTTTGGGGGGGGGTGTCACAGCGGAGTGGTGTTAGTGTGGGAGTGGCGGCGTCGAGTGCTATTGGGACAGTACCGGGCTGGTGTACAATGGCGGCGGCGCTGAAGCACTAACACAAAAAGAACCATCGGGCATCTTCCTGCGGGTCATCACCGGAGCCAAAGCTGGTTAAGATCACGCAGTGTATACACCGAGGAGAGGAGACGCCGTATCACATATACCCACCCACAACGAAGAACACGACACCACATGGTCATCCACAAGATGCAACTC
This sequence comes from Sinocyclocheilus anophthalmus, assembly GCA_018155175.1. Lineage (NCBI taxonomy): Eukaryota > Metazoa > Chordata > Actinopteri > Cypriniformes > Cyprinidae > Sinocyclocheilus > Sinocyclocheilus anophthalmus. The sequence continues at coordinate 14,547 of JADLZN010006848.1, forward strand.
AGTACACAAACAAGCACCGTGACTTCATCGACGCACGTCATATAGCACCAACAGTCTGTTTAATGCCTCATAATAACCACAACAGACACGGGCACCGTATTTCCTGCACTAAATGGGTCACTACCTACTGTCTTTTATTAAATTATGACATACAGTGGGGCAAAAAGTAGTTTAAGTTCAGGCCACCAATTGTGCAAGTTGGAATCTCCCACTTAAAAAATGAATAGCCTGGGATTTTCATCAGAGGTATAAAAAAACCTCCACTATTAGGGACAAGTTAAAAAATCAATGGAGGATTTTTTAAAGAATTATTGTACGCTGTGCACATCGTGTTAAAAATAAGTGACTGTTGGTCACCTACAACAAGCAAGATTTCTGGCTCTCAATGACCTGTAACTTCTTCTTTAAGAGGCCCCTCTGTCCTCCACTGGTTACCTGTATTATTGGCATCTGTTTGAACTTGTTATCAGTTTAAAAGACACCTGTCCACAACCTCAACAGTCACACTCCAAACTCCACCATGGCCAACACCAAAGAGCTGTCAAAGGACACCAGAAAAAAAAAATTGTAGGCCTGCACCAGGCTGGGAAAACTGAATCTGCAATAGGTAAGCAGCTAGGTGTGAAGAAATCAACTGTGGGAGCAAATATTAGAAAATGGAAGACATACAAGACCCTCGATAACTCCATCGCCCCGATCTGGGGCTGCAACAACTGCTAGGATATCTCCCCCGAAATTGGTCCAAATGTCACAAACTGTAGTCTAACATAAAATCCCGAACCATACGGGTGGGGGGGAGGACCTGTGTGAGAAGCACAACAATGGGCATAGGAAGCTGGTAGCGCGGAAAGTAAAAAAGGGGGCGGCTCATGTTACACACTGGGGTCGGCCAGACAGCGAGGAGGGACAATTCAATCGCTATCATGTGCCAGACGGTGTCCCGCGTAGAGGGGGGCTCGCGCGGTGACTGAGAGCGAGGTACCATGATGCGCGGTGGCCCGTATCGATGGATGTTTGCTACAGCGAGCGTAAGGTGTTGTAATGTGTACGAAATAAGGGGACTGGGTATAATAGATGAGATTTCCACAGTATGTGGACAAAATGGGGGACCAAAAAAAAGGCAAGCTTGTTGGTAAAACAACCATCAAACTGTCGTTTGAGGAGAAAGATGACCTGAGTTTGCATTCCAGAACACCAGACCTACGTTAAGCATGGGGGTGACCACTCAGGCTTGGGGCTGTTTTTTCGGCACGGGACCTCAGGATAGTACTGTGATCCTGTAAACGAAAATGAATGGGTCCATGTATCCGGTAGTTTTGCTAAACCTCCTTCCATCAGTAAGGGCATTGAAGATGAAACGTCGCTGGGTCTTTCAGCATGACAATGATACCAAAACACACCGCCCGGGCAACAAAGGACTGGCTTCGTAAGAAGCATTTCAAGGTCCTGGAGTTGCCTAGCCAGTCTCCAGACCTCAATCCCATAGAAAATCTGTGGAGGGAGTTGAAAATCCGTATAGCCATCAAGACAGCCCCAAAACATTACTGCTCTAGAGGAGATCTGATTGGAGGAATGGGCCAAAATACCAGCACAGTGTGTGAAAACCTTGTGAAGACACAGAAAACGTTTGACCTCTGTCATTAACAACAAAGGGTATATAACAAAGTATTAAGATGAAATTGTGTTAATTGACCAATACTTCTTTTCCGACCCCATAAATTTAGTCAATAATTCTTTAAATCCTACAATTGTTCATGGATTTTTTATTTCTCATTTTTGGCTCTCGATAGTGAGGTATTCCTATGAGAAAATTAACAGGCCTCGCCTCATCTTTTAGAAGTGGGAGCACGGTGCACATATGGATGGCATGGCTCCATACTAATATTTATCCCCACTGGTATATCGCCTGCTACGTATTTACACATTAGTGATTAGACATTACATATGTTATCAGATTTTTTTCTATAGTTTTAATAAGATCGTAATAATGTTGTATATTGGGCTCGCGACTTCTCTGAAATAAAAAAACTCAACGAAGAATCCTTGATTACATATGCTAATAATAATCGCAACAAGTGTTCCATACACACAGGTCAACACAGGTTTGTTTTTATTGTGAAACATGTGGGTCAAGCCCTCGCGTAATGAGATTTTTTATACGTGTACAGGACCGTATATGTCATGCCGTACACGAGGGCACACAACCCTCCCTTACAGGAAGAACAATTTTGTGCTATTTCAAGATATTCAATCCACTGGCGCATTCTGTTGATTTTAATAAGTGTTTTTTAGAAAGTGAGGTAGCATGGGAGTATTTCAATGGAAAGTCCCTTCTCCTTGGTAAATCCCTTGTCATACCCTTTTGGGTCATTTACAAATTATGTACCTCCGGGATATTGTCACAAAACGCGCCGCAGCACCAACACCCACGACACCCCCCGTTATAATATAATTGACATGAACTGTATTTAACTGGTAAAATACCTTTTGATCTACATACCATAAACACATTTTTCAGAAACATTAAACATTTTTACTACCCAAATTTGTACATGGTATAATGTGTGTATTTGTTCTAAAATAGTGTGTGATTATTATGATGTATTATTATATAATATTACTACTTGTTTAATTAAAAATGCAACCAAACTGACATTCAAAATGTTTGATCGAAAACTAGAATAAAATATGAATCATTAATCACATCAAAAAATTGATTCATTTAAATTAATTATGCATACAAATTGTTATTTTTGCTACTGAAATTTCATAGACACATTATTAAAACATCTGTCTTAAAACTCATATATTTATGAATTGTGATAACAAGGAAGGACTGTAAAACTAATCTAATGATGTGCTCTTTAGGCCAAACTTTAGCCAAATTACAAGGTCTTGAAAATCACCACAATATTGATAATAGTGTTAATTTAGTATTTTAAGCAGATTATATATTTGAAATACTGCCCAGTTCTAGTAGCACACACATATACTGGCCTTACCTGTAAACACAGGGCCAAATGACTGTCACCTGTTTGACTGTGTGCGGGTGTTTTGAATCTCTGAGGATATTTACGAGTGGAAATGCATGCCAAGCTTTCCAATCTGCTGTGTGAAAGTGCTAACTCTGCCAGGAAGAGGATATTTCCCCTGGCATCGGGACGAGGCTCAGATTAGCTACAGCTGATAAATCTGAAATAAGCTGTGTAGTTTCTTCCACCTTTCCTGCAGATTTGGACTGGATTTGAACTTGTGAACTGCAGTTCACAAATTCTAGCAGTTGGTGGCACCTGTATTCTTACTAATATACTAAAATGATTTAAGGTTCCAATGACAGTGTTAAAAAAAAAAAACACGAAAATCCCGCCCCATTCTTCAATGACTAAATGGCATTGTTGGTCCAGACGCAGGGGTGCTGGTCGGTTGAACTAAGAAAGTTATGCTAAGGAAAGTGGTTTGCTAGTAGGGGTAAATGTGGTGGTGTTTGGAGGTGATGTGCCAATGGGGTGAGTGGCAGTGTGAAATCTGTGTGGCTGCTGTGGGTGGGTTGACTAGAAGATGGTTGTCAGGGTGTTCGGTAGAAAATAAGGTGAAATTGCGGTAAGGGGTCACTTTCTCATGAGTACGATTGCATTCTGAATAGGATTGCTTGTGTTATTTGTGCTATTTGAGGTGATTCTAGATCTGTTGTACCCAACCTTTTTTTAGTCCGCGGCACCTTGGTGGAATTTAACAAACATTGTGCACCCTACAAATTATTTTGTCACATATTTGAATTTCTCAACTTCGATTATGTAAGTTATGAAAAGTAGTGAGATATTCGGGGGAACACACACAGGGAGAGACTCTGCAGAATAAAGGTCATACAGATATATTATTTAATAATTTTCAACAAAAATTGTCCATCAAATGGTGGCAATCCCAGTAGGCTAAGGGCGTGGAATGTGACGAGACCAATTTTCATCCATTATTTTAATGTATGGGCTGTTTATACTGATTACACATTATTTAATCCCCATTATCACTAGATCTCACAAGTTTGTGCTCACTTGGGGTGAAAAAAGAAAAGAAAAGAAACCTCATGGTGTTTTTTTATTTTTAAACAGTGGTATGTTTGGTTTGCAGTAGCAGGAGGGTAGGGGCTTTTTCAATTTGAATGTGAAGTAAAAATTGAACCATAGGCCAAGATCCGTCCTAAAATAAAGAACCAAATAAAGAAACTTAATAATCGATAAGCCCAAATAAAAAAAAGGCGACAGCCTTCGAATTAATAATACTTTTTAGTATTTCAGTAGTCTACCATAATAGTGGCTAAGGATATTTAAGCTTTGCTTTTTTGTGGCCAATGGTATCGGGCACAAATAACGTCTAGTCCCAGAACGCTAGTTATTATCAGAACGACTTAGCATAACATGGCGGTTAGCGAATCAAGGAATGAGCTGTGCAGCGTTACCAAGTATGCCCATAGCCCCCGACATGTTAAAACGACAGTAGGGGCTGTGGTAGACGGAACATACTGTAGCATAAGGCATCGATGTTTCTGTCGCAGTCAATTTTTGAGTGGCTTGCCTGTTTCCGATTCGCATGACGGTCATACGAGTGGAAGCGACTGATGCAGCGCACGATGCATAGAAAGTGGTATTACCAGAGCGTCCCAGCGGGCACTGAAAGTGCACCTCGCGGTGAACTAAGTTGTTTTCGGCAGCCGATTTCCCCGGTGCCAGATTCTCTAATTAGGTTAGGCACTAAAAATTGATATTATATTAGTAGATGCTTTATTTGAACATTGTACGCATGATTAAAAAAATATTAAAAGTTTTTTACCACGGCAACCACCTGCTCTCGAGCAGACGTCCCCGTTTTGGAACATGTTCTAGAATGGTTCCAGGTGTTTTTTACAGTTATTTCTGAGGTGAGTTCTGGGTTTGCTTGTGTTTTGGTGGTGATTTTTACGTATTGCTGGTGTTCGGCAGATGGAAGGAAGAAAGGGAGGGGGGGGTTGTGGCTTTGGGTGTGAAGTGCAATGGGTGAAATCTGCTTTTTTATTTTGGGGTGTATTAGTGGTTGCTAATGTGGTTGGCGTCGGGGGTGATATTATGGGTGTTTCGCGGTAGTTCCTAGGTATTTGCTAAGTGATCTGCTATGCATTTGCATGATTGTGCGGGTATTGCTGGGTGATTTAGGGTTTTGCTTGGATGTTTTGAAAGGGTGTACTGTGCTAGGTGGTGGGTTGCAAAAGCGTTTGAGATTGTTTCTGGAGTGGTTTCAAGTTAGACACGGGCTGTTAGCGTCGCCCTAGGATTACCACATTGCAGTCCCATTATATATTTTTAGGTTGGCTTGTAAGTCGATCGAATCGTAAGATGCGTTCAAGATATAGGAATAGTGTAAATATCAGGAGCTGTTGCATTATAAAGGTTTCAAGATCTCAACAATGTACACTGTTTGTTGGTTACGATGTCATAAGAAACCTTGGGGGTTATGTAATTCAATGAGAATAGCAAAGGTCAACAAGAGGGAAGCTGGTCCAAATTTGGGTTTTGTGATCAGTAGAATATACATTCTACAAGCCAGTAGATCATGAAGACATTTCCCGATTAAAGTGATTTCATTGGCAATGGCCTATGGTGTCCATCCTGTTTTGCAGTCAGTGGATGACAGCAGGGCAAAACATTGTAAGTTATCTCATGATACTAATAGTTTGACTATTAGGTTGGCTGGGGGCAGGAAAAGGCGAGAAGGAAAAAAAAAACAAATGTTTAGGTCTTGTCAGATGTGGTGTGATTTTCCTTTCTGCAAGAGTGTTAGATCCTGACAAGAGGAAGTGAGTGTGAGAATGAGAGTGTAGGAGGGGAGAGGTATGTTTACTGGCTCCTTTTTTAATATGTGAAAATGACTGGTCTGAGAACAGGTCTCAAGAGTGTCTGATTACAGTGATGTCAGCGTGGGCTAAAATGGCGGGTATCACCTTCACCCTGCTGTTTGAGGAAGAACAATTTTGCACTTATATGTGTTCTTTAGACACTGATTGCTCTGGGGGTAGTCTGCACTCACATAAGTTGATACTGTAGGGAAGTCTGGGATACTAGACACTGTCATTATCTCTCATTCTGTTACTCGGGCTCAGTTGATCACTTTCTGCCGAAAGGGGGAGTCCACACTCTCTCATCACACTTTCTCTGTATGGTAAGAAAGTTGCTCTCACTGTGGCTGTGATAAGCCTAGTTAAAATGTCTCTCTAACGTTTGTGGTGAGGTCCCTCATACACTGACCGACAGGCCCAAACAGTTATACCACAACTGCCTAATTTACGTGTGTGGTCCTCGTGTGACTGCCAAACCAAGGCGGGCCAACCACAAACGAGGGCAAGACTCGATTAACAAATTACGCCTTGAAAGAGGTTATCCTTTGGGTAATAACTGCAACCAAAGGGCGTTAAGACAGACCTTCAAGGTCGTTCACAGGTGTAGAATGCTCACATGTGTCCGTTTTCTGTGCCTATGAATGGTAAAACAGAGAGACGAGGGTTCCCAGTAGAACATTGCACGAAGCTCACAATTCCTGTTTCCATTGACTCGTAGGACTCCGGCACCAGCCCCGGGGAAGGCGGTATAGAGTGGTACCTGGCGGCTTATGCATAGCCCCAATGAAACACAGCAGAGTTGAAATGATGCATTGACTGTGTTCCTGACAGGGGGCCGATTCCGACTTACATGTTAAAAATTTATGTTATATTAGTACATTCTGTTGGCTTGTACAGACAGGATTAGGGCCGGTCATTGTCCTCGTCGCATCTACAAGCCTTGGGTGCCGAGAATCAATTGATGCCATTTGTGGTTTGTAACCACATCCTCGGAGACCACTTGTTCGTACATTCTCAAGGCAGCTGCTGGACCAGGAGCACCCCACAGCAGAGAGTACCCTGACCTGTCACAGCTTACCTACCAATATAGGCCCCTAATATTTCTTGCCCTGGCGGTCTACTCCCCTGCATTCACATTGATGGACGAGAACTGATTGTTTGTATCCCACAAAGGTCTGCCCAGTGTCTTCTATGTCTTCAATGTTAGGAAAGAATGAATAAACACATTTGTCTTTACCTGTGACTATCATAATAATATTGGCGTCAGGTACAGTATTAGTATTAGAGATCAAAAAAGTATTTTTAAAAATGGGTGCCACATTTGTGTTATGAAGATTTAGATAGTGTAATAAAAAGTTTGTTTTGATTTGTGTTGGTAGAAACGTTCATGATGTGGAAAAATATCATAAAATGTTACCAAGGATGCTGGTACGTCATAAGAGATCCTCTGGACCATCCCATTTGTCTTTGCCAGCCGCAAAGAACGCGAAGATATAAAAGTGAATTTGGGACCCAGGTGCGAAAGCTCAGGGTGTATAAACGGGCTCTCAGGTGTGGCCAGTGGTGCCAGGACAGCTCTCGCGTCATCTCTTTCTCAGCATGCAGCACTCAGCTGTTTTGGTGTCTCAGGTGGGGCGAGCTTAATCGCATCTGGTGCTGAGTAATGAGGAAGAGAGAGACTGTTCTGTTGGCTCGTCTCACACTCTAGTATTGTCCGGTGTAGTCAAACGAGGATTGTACGGAGGATCAATTCACATGTGGGTCTGTGTAAAACACAGTAGAATTTTAATTTCACCAACTATGGGACTTCATTTCATAATGGAAGCTGCTTTTACTGAACATAATTGCTTTTTTATCCCAACAGAACAAAAAGAGGAAAAACTTCATCTGACCCCATTGACTGTGTGTATAGCATGCTGTATGTTCTAATAATGTCGTATGGTGTATGCTTAGAATAACACACCCGGAATACAAAACCATGCTGAAGTTTTCATCACACAGACTACAATAGTTTCCATGAACCGTAAAACTGTTACAAGATGACTTCTAGCCGAACCTTGTGGCTAAATATTAGCTTGCATGATACCAAGCTAAACCATAGATCGCCCCAGTTATTCAAATTGCTCTTAAAAAGATTGCAATGAATTTTAACAAAGAAAAACGAAAAAATATGAACAAAAGAAACCTCCCGACATTAGGTAAAACTTATGGAAATTTGTCCTATGGTCAAAAGTATGAACTAAAACCGATTATTGGAAAATGTGGTTGTATCCGATCAAGGACTACGTCAACTTGATCAACGACTCAGTGTGTTCTATCTAATCTTTTTGGGTCTTCCTTTTTGCTCCTCCTCTTTGGTCATCTTGTCGTCATAACTCTTTATAGGATGTCGGTCTGCTCTGCTCTCCTTGCTCATTGTCAGCTTTAATTTCTTTCACTGTCCTACTGCTCAATTGTCCTGAACAAAAAGATAAGGGTCGAGAAACCGAGATTGGTTTTTTTTGGACGCCGTGCAGATATACTTGGAATGCGGGGGTGGCTGAGTGGGGGAAATATAGGGCGGCAATAGAATATTTATTAATAGGAGCATTTGAATCATTTGAAAATGGATTTTAAAAAGATGTACATAAAATGCGTATACTTAAATGACAATGTATGTTGTCACGAATAACAATATTTAAATAAAATCTAATAAAAAAGGAAGTAACACTAATAACCAACAAGGAGCACGGTCGAATATTCTGGGACTTTGGAATGATGCATTGGGGGAAAAAATGGGGGGGCACCATTGAATTTAGTAAAATAGAGTTCAAAAGAACCAGTAAGCCTCGTATCAAATGTCATACGCACGAGATGAAATGCCATAATACTTGGGCAAGAGACTGAGAAAAGACGCAGCCAAATTTAGAGATCACGAAAGTTTAAAAGTTCTGTCGCGAAGTTCTGCAGAGGTGTCTCAAATGAAGCTAGCTACGCTCCTGCCTGATCTGTTTTCAATTTGCACTGACCATGAGAAGGAAACCGTGGCACAACCAACGAGTCCCACGAAGAAGGCAAGCACGAGTCATATAAGAAACGCAGGATACAACACTGCCAACTTCTAAGGGTCTCACAGGGCTGGATTCGAGTAATTGGGGTGCAAAATGCGTATCTTGCTGAATGCGATAGGCAAAACGATAAAGTATTATCTGTTTGCCTTTCTATGTCTAGGGGGCGATATAAAAGCAATCGGTATAATACTTTTTGTATATATTTTAATTCCTTTGTTTAACAGTTCAACCTGATTATTAGATAGACTTCTATCCATATTAAACAGAACTGAACGATGACAGCGAACAAGGAAAATGTGAGCACTGTGGGTCCAAGTAGGTAATAACTGCTGACCGAGATCTCCACAATGTGGGGGGGGCGTGAACTCCAAAAGTGGCAAACTCCAAATGGGGCGGGGTCTCTTCACGCGAAGATTTCCTCAAATACCCAACGGCGTTGGTTCTGGCTTCGGCCAATTGTTATTGACTTACATTTCAAAATAAAACTTTATAAATTAAACATTGTTTCTAACTGATCTAAAATAAAATAAAATATGCTATATAAATAAATAG
>JADLZN010006849.1:0-24449 GCA_018155175.1 Sinocyclocheilus anophthalmus
CGACACATCATGTAATTACTTAGATTAAAATTTTAATCGACTGACAGCCCTATATATATATATATATATATGCAACGCTGTTTGATAACCGGCTGCCAGCAGAACAGCGAATGCCATGGGTTGTGCACTTGAAAGCAAAGCCCACTAGACAGTGACCTTGTGTACTCAACTGTTTGCGAAATGGAGCTTTGTGCTCGTGTATCCTACCTCTCTCATTCGGCACAAATCCAAATATTCCATAGTATTTCCATATTTGCGATGTAACGTATGAATTATTATTATGTAAATTATAGGCTTTGTACTTCAGTCGAGTTCCAACGGTGACACAGAGGTGGGCGCTCGCTGATGTTTTGGGGTTCACTGCTTTTATTTTGATAAGTACCACCTGCGCTGTCAAGTTGTGGTAGGATTTCATCATGCACAATACCAGATATTCCATTGATCAACGCATCACGAGGTCTAAAACTATCCACATCAGAGACACCCAGAGATCTTTTTGTATCGAGAACTAAAAAGTTATTTCACAACATATAGTTGAGAGATACATCGTGATCACACAATGTATGGAACTCTATATTAACGGGAAAAAGACGAGTAAAAATTAACGACGCCCTCAGGCCTGCAAACACGTGATCATACGTGACTATCACATGCCCTTTGAACATCTGCTTCCTCCCTTTCTGAAACACCAACTGACCTGCGTTTCTTTTTCTTACAACAAAAGAAATTAGAACCTTTATGACAAATTTTGAAATACAATCATTTAAATAATTAAATTATAAAATGGCAACTATCGTCACAAATACATATGTTTTAATGCCTTTTCTATTCTTTCTGTTTGATGTGTTATTGAAACCTATGATATTTTAATCTTTGCCTTATAACTTTTCATTTTAGTAGATAAGACTATTAATGTTAAATGCAAACTCCCGTTATTTGAATGTTTGAACGAAAGCTTGTTTTTATTCCCACGCGTGAAATTAGTGAAACGCTGTTATATTTGAACAATGTGTGTTGAGGAAACACTTTATGAAGTTATTAAAAAATCTTTGCAGAGAACATTTCCCCCCATGTGATTCTTGAACAGATGTTTAATTTATGCACGAGAAGGAACCACCCAGGGCGTGGCTAAGCCTGGCAACCAGTCTATTGGAAATCGCGTCGTGGGGCGGACCCAAAATCAGCCTGCTTAAAAATGGACACAAAGCCCTCGTTGTTTGCTCTCTGCTCTCTCTCTCTCTAGACCTGGCTCTTCGACTTGGTTGACACCTAGCAAGCGCACACGTCCACTGCCCAGCAGCGATTGGGTCATCCACCGATCCAAACACTCAGTTGAAACTCGTGACTGCCATATATCTTCAAAAGACCTAAAAGTCTTACAACTCAGACTCTTTCAGAAGAACTTCCAGAGCCTTTGCGTCACCAGGAAACCCCATTCATCAGTAGGGCATCCCCAGAAACTACATCATCCAGATGCCAGATCAGCAACCAATCAAATACGCTGGGATTCCCTCAAGCAGCCAACAAGCTCAATTCAGCTGTCAGCAAAACACAAGTAACAAACAAAATATTTTCATCTTGTGCTGAATGGGTGGTGAACTAATTAAGCAAGTAATGATAAGACAAATCTCTGCTTTATGAGTTTTCTCAGGTTGAACTTAAAGAACTCGTAGAAAACGAGTGTTAGAACTTTGGGAACTTCCTCAGAACTCCGTTAAAATCCTCATCCATTCAACCGTATGTGTGTGTGTGTTTACATTAGCTTAGTTTTAATGTAATCTAGAATAGCCAATAAACTGTTGTTTCATTATATGAATTATTGTCTTGTGTCGTGAATTTTCGAAGTTAAACTCTGCCCAGATCTTAGTTACCTAGCTTGTAGCCTATAAATTATCACAAGCATGTATTAACCTGTGATATTACAAATATTCAAATTGGTAAAATATACTGATGTTAACGTCTCGCTGGACGACCGTTGATAAAGTGTAAACTATAAATTTTGGAATCAGTTCAATCAGGTTGATTTTGAATCTTAAGATTCGATTCCCCCCTTCTGAAAACCTGAGCTAAAATAAAATAGTTAATTTTCCCTTTTTCCTTACATTAGCAATGATGGAACTGATGTGTTTTTTGTGTGTGTGCGTGGCCGGCATATACTTCAACTGTTCTCCTTATACCACAGAAAAGTCAACTAACATAGGGTGACCATACGTCCTCTTTTCCCCCAGCATGTCCTCTTTTTGGACTTACAAAAATGCGTCCGGCCGGGATTTCTTAATTGCCCAAAATGTCCGGGATTCGGCTGCTTTTTTTAGGCCATATCCACATGCACACGGGTATTTTTATAAACTGAGTTTTTCCTCCTTCTGTTTTAAAAAATCGTTGGCCAATCAGAAGCCTGAAAAAGTATCCAGTAGGCGGATATAACAGCGCAGGCGCCGACGTCACAAGCTCCGGTTTCGCTGTCTACACGATATTAAACGAAATACACGGATGCGGTGTATTTAAATATTTTTGAATGAGCTTTTGCGCTGTTTATTTTCACTTTTTATTTCGCCATCACACGCATTCTGTGTAAAGGGAGTACATCTTATAAGATCAGATATTTGTCAATGAGTTCAGGATCTGTCGAGCAGCATATACTCAAGCATGGTCTTGTCAGTCATCTCACCTTATTCTCGACCTGAAATCAGTCAAATGTGACTCCTGCAGCTCTTGTTGGATGCAGGGTTGCCAAGTCTGCGTTTTTTTCCCACAGAATTGGGCTACTTTTAAACTGTTGCCATGGGTTGATTTTCCCAAGTGGGTTAAAGGTTTGAAATATTGCATAAATTACATTTGACTGAAATGCTTGTATTGAAACATTTTGCATTCTCCTTGATCAAACCTCTTTCACTGACTTTTTCATTAACTGTTCCCTCTTGGTGGAATGATCTGCCCAACTCAATCCAAGCAGCTGAGTCCTTGCCATCTTCAAGAATCAGCTAAAAACACATCTCATTCATCTTCATTTGACCCTCTAACTCTAGCACTCTCTATTCTAATGCTACGTCTAATTTTATCTGCTTGTTTTTTTAATTAAAAAACTTGACCCTCTAACATTTGCACTCTCTATTCTATTTCTATTCTAACTACTTGTTTTATTTATAAAGAAAAAAGAGCCTCTAACACTAGCATTCTCTATTCTTTCTCTATTCCTTCTACTTATTTTCTTTTTATTTATTATAAATTATGACCTTCTAACACTAGAATTATCTGTTCTTTTTCTGTTCTATTTAATTGTTTTATTTTTATTTAAAAATGACCATCTAACACTATCATTCACTATCTATTCTTTCTACTTGTTTTCTTTTTATTTATTATAAAAACAAAATAAGCAAACAAACAAAAAAAATAACTTGCTGTGTATACTGTTAGGTGAAGCCCGCCCCTGTGCCTGCCTGCCCACGAACCCTGCCCCCCACTGTCCTCTTTTTGAAAAACTCAAATATGGTCACCCTACTTTAAACGCTTATTGTCTTATTAATAATGCATCACTGTATAAAGGTCTGCTTTTATTTGTGTACACTCACAATGAAAACAAAACATTTTGCTTTTGTAAAATAAAGAAAACAAATATGATGTCGCTTTCTTCCATTTGAGTTTCCTTTCTTTGAACTAATTAAGCCTGTCACAAAAATGAACTGAAACTCCGCGTATATAGGCTTCGTTATGTGTCGCACTGTTTTTTTCCCTTGTTTATCTGTAAACTAAATCAAACATATTTCAAGAATTTATTCCTTGTATGTATATATGTACTGCAGATTTTATATATATAACATAATGTAATAATATTTAGTATTTTCACATCTAGGTGGAAACAAAATGTAATATGTACTACTGTCTGTTCAAAATAAATGAAAATAAACCGAGCATAGTAGCAAACCGAGCATAGTGTGTGTATATATATATATTTTAACAAATTTACTGTCATATACAGATGCTGCATCTATTGAATCCAAAATGTTTTCTCATTGACACACCCCCACTCGTAATTATGATTTTGTGGTGGCGTTCATATGCATTCAACTCATAAACACAATATTTTAAACATGACTTGAAAGCACCATTATTCCAGAAGGGAAGCAATTTTCAGATTTGAACTAATGATCAGTGGTACAGCTGTACACACTGTGCATACCATGAGTGTGCCGTCTGACCTAAGAAACGTTGTCCCCTGCAAATATTTCAGCAGTTATGTGTGTCCCATATTTCTGTTGATTGAACCAGTGATGAACCAATATTAATTGTTCTTTTAGAGATGGTTCTTTCTTTTTAGTTAAAAACTCCAGGAAGTATTGTTTATTGTTACAGTAGTTCATGTCACTTAATGTTAACAAATATATGTTAATAATGTTAATAAATAAATAAGGCAGATTTAACTTTATCAATCAGAATTTAATTTATTTTGTCTCGAGATATGGCTTACATCCCTTTGCTTTACACAATTTGAGGTATGAACTGATGAGATGAGCTACCCTGAATGTGAGCAATGTAATAATAACTCTAAATATAGTGTTAAGAAATTTTTTATTTTTAATGACTAAACACAGTATTACACATTTAAAGTTGGAAGTAATAAGAAAACAAACTATTGCATTCAGGTGCATTATTTGTTTTCATTTAATGTGGGATGATTACTGTTGGAGAAAAAAGTAGCGGGTTGAAAATATTAGTGATGGAAGGCATGCATTACAGGAAGCAGCTGCGACAGCCATATTATGTATTGATCGCTCTTGTGCAGCACAGTGGGAGCACTTAATTAGATTTATATTGTAAATAGAGACTCACAATACATATTTCTACTAAGCAGATAATGCTATCAAACAAAGTAAATAATATTTGGTTGTGGGAGTGGCTAGTTTGGGACAGGAGAGATTTACTTGTGCTGTTAACAGGGAAAAAGAGATGTCTATTTCGTTTCCTACAAGATTTTTTTTTCACAATGACTAAGATTTACGTGAAAGCATGGCATGGAAAGGTTACCCAGTTACTAGTTTGACCATTCTTTTTAAAAGGAATCATCTCACAAGTGGTTAGTCTATGTGAATCAGACTGCATTGATCCCATTTTATCTTTGTTGCTGCATGTAGTTTTGAAGGACAACAATGCAAGAGTATGTTGCCTTTCTTTAGGGCTTTATAACTGAATCTTTATAACTAAATAATCAACTGAACTTTGCAACACACTGTTATTGACTTGAATCAACACTGAACTGACTTGAGATTAATCTGAATAAAGCTAAACATAAATAAATACAGCATTTTGTCTCCTGTAGAGCTGCTTTATAGCTGAATCAAATTTGTTTCATAATTGATGAATTTTGCAACATTGACAATGCACTGGACGAATAATCACCAGTTAACTAATTAGCCTAATACTACTCATTATTTTTTGTAGAGCTGCTTTATAGCTGAATTGAATTTGTTTTATAATTGATGAATTTTACAACATTAACACAGTTATTTTCCTGTGCACTACTATGAAACTACTTTGAAACAATATGTATTGTATAGTGCTATATAAATAAAAAAATATGTGAAATGTTGTCTATTTATTGTCTTTGTATTTTTTGTGGAACCTGGTCTTTCTAATCACAATCAATTTGAATTGCAGGCTCACAACTCAGCTGAAATAAAATTTATTTTGTTGTGGCACTGTCCATTTAGTAATAACGTAGCACCACCACCAAAAAAAAAAAAATAACTGTGACAGTAAACATCCATTTTTTTTTCAGCAATCAAGGTCCCCCCCCATACATTTTCTCCACAATAATTTTTTTTAATGGCTTTCTAACAACCAGAGGTAAAGATAAAAGACTGTGTACATCATTCACTAGCTGAGTCTTCATTTTTTGTACATATTAGGGGTTGCACCGACTAATCGACTTCAATGCTGTGCCTTGACGCTTTAAGCTTGACGTCGACTAGTCGCTGGTCCTATAGGGTGCAACAGGATAAGAAATCTTTGAAGAACTTCCACATTTACGCTCCGTTTCTAAACAGTTCAAATGACAAATAAATGCGTACTCTGAAAGCGCTCCACAAGACATGCGAGATTATATTACTGGATGCTTGGAATTGAACGGGAGAATGCACGTTTTAAACAGCTTAGTGCACATGTTAAGTTAATCGCACGTTCTAATCTAATGCGCTGCTGCAACTGTAACCCATAGGCTACATACGTCCCCTCCTCTTTCCTCCACTGAACATTATCATATCTCCTCATGAAGCCTGTCAGAAGCTCTTTACATCTCTTGATTTGAACAAGTGAAATCTCCTCACATCTGCCTATTCGTTAATTCATCGTACCACGTCTAATTAATACATAAACATCGGACGAGATTCATTCGCATGTATTCTCTTTGTTAAGATTCATTAGAATTTATAAGCAATATGTCTTCGCTCCAGAATAATCGAGATGATCTTAGTCAGACACGTTTGAAGTTGCGAGTTATTAATTACTCTCTTTGTCCTTTTAGATTTATCAACATGAGATACAGATTCAGCTCTTTGTGCACAGTTATCTTTTTTTTCTCCAAATGTTTTATTATTATTTTTTTTTATATTTTCTTTTCACCACTTCCTTCTCACGGCAAAGCTACTCGGCTCCTCTCAAAAACTCTCTGATCTAATTCGCTCTTTGAACAATGTTCTTGTTATCATCAAATAAATATGCTGCTCTTTATATCAACTTCATGTTTTTAATCTGTCAGATGCATCGTTTTGCTTCTTCGCTATCATTTCCTCATTCACCATCGACAATCTGTTCATCGTTGCTCATCCTTTTTTTATTCCTCCTCTCACTCTGATCTTTTTTTCTTTCTTGTGTGCCCTCCCTTCTCAGACACCCTTGTGAATCACGAGCCAATAATACTGAATGCTGATAGCAGAATTTAAATTCAGAAGTGTGTGTTGCCTTCATCCGAGCGCATACTTACACACTCGAGCCTGCTGTATTTTTATGATGTGAGCTGATAACAGAGATATGAATTCCAGTGAATTAATCTTAGATTATAAACAAAATGAAAAAAACAACAACAACTGGTTCCTATCATCCCTTAGCTTCAGCGCGGAGACGCTGAACATGTTTTATACATGATGAAAACATATAACTTCTTCAAGGACTTCAATATTAAGACAGATTGCCGATATTGTTTAGAACCCACAATGCCTCTCTGGAGTAAAATAATTTGTGGAGCGTCTCTCGCAGCAGAGCAAGTTGTTTAGATTGACATTGCAGAGGCGGACAACAACAATTTCACTGAACATGACAAATTGTTTGGTTGATCATCTATCTGAACAGCTGCTCAAAAAGCCTCCTGCCACAGCATAAATTTGTTTTCACAATCTGGTCATTAACCTCGTTGGTTCTCATCCATGTTGAAAACAGAATTACTTGGCTTTTCAACACCGTTTCCCACCCCCCTGCATGAAGGATCACACCTACTAATTTTATGTAATAAGTTGTTATGAGGCAAGCACGTGTTATTTACCTCATTCTGCCTAATGTATGATCTGCACTTAGTATCAGTGGGTGGTGTAGAACAGGCTTTTACTTTCGAGCTATTTTCACTAGGTGTCATTTTTTTCTAAGAACTGGTTTCAGCATTCAAGTGTTTACAAGTGCACTATTCTTGACTTGGGATCGGCCATGAGTTTTGTATTGTTTTGTTTCATAGACACAGGTATAAATGGGCTACAGTGAGTTTTTGTATAGTCTGTCTGTCCTTGTTTGAACTACCTTTCAAAAGTTTGTGGTCAGTATTTATTGATTGAAATAAATTATTTTATTCAGCCAGAACTCATTAAATCCATCAAAAGGGACAGTAATCACCTTTTGAATGTTGCAAAAGATTTCAATAAAAAAAAAATATTTTGAACTTTCTATTCATAAAATAATGTTTTCACAAACAATTATTGCAGCACAACGCTTGTCAACATTGATAATATAAGAAATGTTTCTTGTGCACAAAATCAGCATATTAGATTGATTTTTGAAGGATCATGTGACACTGGAGACTGTGTAATGATGCTGAAAATGTAGCTTTGCCATGACAGGAATAAATTATAACTTAAAGCATATTAAAACAATACAGTTCTGTTAAATTATAATAAAATTTGACTGTATTTTTGATCAAACAAATGCATCCTTGGTGAGCATGAAGACGTTTTTAAACAAATCTGGCCTGCTACGATTTCCGTCGACTAAAAAAGACAAATTATTGCTTCAGTCCTACTGAAATAGAACATTTAAAGTGTACATGAAAGCAGTTATTGACTGTAAATTGCTGTCAATGATAAACTCTAGGCTGTGGATCTCGTATCACAAAAGAACCAAACTCACCCAGACTCATAATAACAAAGTTTTGCTCCATTGATCTTTTCAAACCCAAACCCTGGAAGGGCGATCCTGCTAAATCATCCACCAGTTGAAGACCGCTCCTGCACAACATGAGGGTCTTTTCTCTCTACAGATTTATTAGCTGTTCTGTGACCATTATGGCGGGAACCAGGAAGGGAAGCAATTAAAATATGTTTGATGAGTATGTCAGAGTTTTAGGCTCTTGTTCATATTAAATTGTCTTTTTCCCTGTCCTTTGTGCTATGGACAGTCTGACGACTACGGTCTGTGCGTACATAATCAATCGAGCAAGCGTAGACGTGTGTGTGTGTGGCTGCGGCCTGCTTTATGAATTTTGCCTTGGGAATTATGCCGGATCCATGAATCTGCATAATCTTGACAGTGATACTCTAAGCATACGTGCTTGTTGGCTCTCAAATGAGGCCGTGCCAGCAGGGACCAACGTGTGAATGAGTGAATACATCCATGTCCGAGTGTAGATTGCTTATCTCCACTGTGGATCTCTCTCCGTCAGCTTCCTGTCTTCTTGTCTCGTGGAACCTTTTGCCAAATCACTCTCTCACTTTTCCCCTCAGTTAATTCCACTCACTGCATCAGGAGAATGTTGGGTGATTAAAATGTTGTGTAGCCTTTGTGTTCCCCTTCCAAGCCCATTAGCTACTGCTGCTAATTAGCATCTCGGCTGGATGTGTGTGTCAGGTGGTGTAAAAGAGGACAAGCTGTGGGTTGCGCCACCAGAGACCTCTTCATAGAAAGACTCCGCGGCTTGATTCCCTCCACGAATGTGCTTTTCTCTCCATTTGACAACTCAGCGGGTGGAGCGAACGGTGCCTGTTGTTTAGATAGCCCAAATCAAATACGTTGTCTATTTAGCATGACCTACATCAATCGCCGTAGTACTTGCCCATGGTTCCTCAGCACCTGCTCCTGCTGTCTTCGAGTTTTTGTCTGTGTGATGCTTCTTTTCAGTGCGACATGCAGTAAGAGGACAGAACAATCGTTACCACAATCGTGCTCACATTGTCAGTTGTACTTTCACAAGTGTACTTTGATGTCTTTGATAACATCCTTTTTCCTCACTTCCTACCTGATACCAAATCTAGCATAAACTAAAACAGTAGTTCACCCAAAAGTACAATTCTTTCATAATTTTATCACCCTCATGTTGTTCCAAACCTGTGTATGTTTCTTTCTTATGTTGAACACAAAAAATATATATTTTGAAGACAGTTGGTAACCGAACAGTTTGGGTGAACGTTGTCTTCCAGTGTGTGGAGAGAAAAAAAAAACCTTTCTCAAAATATCTTTTTATGTTCCAGAGAAAAAGGAATGACATGGTGAACTATCCCTTTTAATCTAGCTTAATCTAGCTGGTGTATAATAGTTTTGTAAATTGCATAGTGAAATTTATACTATATAGCAAAAAATACTTTATTGATTATCGGCCAGCCCTAAAGTGCTAAATGTGGACGGGTAGACATTAAGGTATTATAAATATTATATCATAAATCTCTGTAAAGCTGTTTTGAAATAATGTGTATTTACTTGATTTAGTGAAAGTGGCTGACAAGCATAGTCTTTTTGCTGATAGTAGTTGACATAGTAAGTCTTGCTGATTTGTCAAACTGACAAAACTGACAAACTGACCTGTCAAAGTTTGATTTTAGATGAAGTCAATGTTTTTACTACAGGATTTAGTCCTGATTTTTTTTTTATTATTGTTTTATCTGCCTCTTTCATACATACACCCCTGGATGAATGTAATAAAAATCAGTTAGCATGTCTAAACCTTTGACTGCTACAGGTGTCATTGCCTCAAACTGAACTGAACTGTAAATGTACTATAAAATTAACAAATGAACATGGCTGAAATGTTTTGTGTAGTCAAATTGTTAAATTTCATCAGACTGACTTAGGTTGTTGTTCAACCATTTAAAATTACAGGTCGTTTTGACCCCTTCAATACATTCATGTGGATATTTTGGGTCAGACAGTCTGGATCTTGTTGTCATGGATATGATGACCGATATGATGATATGGATATGATGATAAAGAAGTTTCATAGATTTGCAGTGTTGTTTCACCAAATATGCATTTTCTTATTAAAGTCAGACCTGTAGTTTCTCATTATTTCAGTAGTTCATATTCCCCTGACCATGTTTGCATGCATTTGTATGATAAACCTGCTGTTTGAGGGTCTCATAAAGAGTAAAGGTTTATGTTTATGTAAGTCTTTGTTCTTTAAACAGCCTTTTGCTTATACAATAATGGGTTTCACTCCTGGTCAGTGAAGGTGTGATATTAGAGGCTGCTTACACCGGAAAGTGTTGTGATCTCATAATTAAGAGGGTATGATATGCCTCCTGTTTTTCTCTTTCCTAATAACCTGGAACGCATGGCCAGTCCTAATACACTTACACTCATATCCGTGCCTTTTATCCTGAAGAGTCACTAAATTGGATTGAAAATGAAGATTTGCTTCAGTGTATTATATTCAGAAAAGGATTGTGGCTTTCAGAAAAGGCTAAAAGGGGTGGGGGAGTCTAACGCAGCTAAAACATCAGGCAGGCACGCTCTTTCACTTTCAAGGCTGGGGCACAGGTGCTACCGTCACTATCAGAAATTCATGACATAGGGGATTGTGTAGTTTGCTTAATCCCAGTCGAAATGGAACTGGGTAATAGCTGTTTTGCTGCAATAATTTATTTATAGTTCCCAAGAAACTAAGAGGAGCGCTTGTGTTCCTATCCACCGCAAATATACGGAGGAAGGAAGAGATGTCCCACTGAGGGGGTTCGTCAGATTTTAAGAGATGTGCTCCCGATAAGTGCGATGGATGTTCGGGGACTGAAAGTGATCTCAGCGGTACCAGTCAGGTGTGTTTTTTCAGCTCGCACCCCAAACACGACAGCAATTTGCAGCGATTCTCAGTGGGCGCTCTGAAGTGTTTAGACTGAAGGGGTTAGGATCTAAGCTCTGGCGCACGTGTGTTATCCATTCACATTCATCCGTCTTTGCATTGCTCTTGTTAGAGAGATGGTGAGATGTCTGTAGAGATGAGATGAATGCGGGCATATACACTTGTTTGTACCTTAGAAGGCTTCTCTTTGAAGAGGCCTTACCCTGCTCTCCTTCTCCTCACGGAGGCTTTATAAATGTTATATGCAAGAGCATGCCATTCTGCTTCTGCTTTGATCTCCGATGAATATGCCACATTTATTTGCTGTGCATTTTTGTATTATTCAGTATTTGTGTGCATGTACGCTGCATGCATCTTTCTGCGATGCTTTGTACTAGGGATGCACAGATACCGATACTGGTATCGGTATCGGGCCGATACTGGGCTCTTGTACTCATACTCGTTAAAATGCCCCGATACCAAACGCCGATACCACACAGCATGTGATAAGTGCCATATTCAGACAAAGAAACACCGACAACAGACAGCAGAATGGAGTTATTAGAGATTAAAGATGTCTACGAAGTATATGTATGCAATGACTATAAAACATTCAGTATTAAGGCCTTATTTGCGCCAGCTGATAAGCAAAGCACGCTGAGTGGATTGAGCGCGCGGCGGCGCAGATGCGCGAGTTTGTCGAGTGAATATCCCTTTCTCACAGACATCACTGGAAAGTTTGTAGTTCGGTCAGATATGTCAAAAACAAGTAAAACAATGCGCAAGTTATTTAATGGTAGGGAGGGAGGGAGAGAGAGAGAGAGAGAGAGAGTGCGCACTTCTGTTGTGTGATCTTTGATGTTCGCTCACTTAGCACGCATTTGGATTAAAACTAAATCGTAAATATAAGACCATTTATAGGGGCATTCACTATAAACATCATTTATTTTCACCCTTAAGCATACACGACTTTCTGGCGAAAGTGAAACTAGCAGCCTGTGTGAAATGCGCTAGGCTGTACTGTACTTGTCCCTCTCATTCTGCACCAGTACAAATACGTGTGCGCGTTGCGTGTGTTTTGGCTTGCTTGAGTGTTCTGCATTATATGAGTGGCTTTTGGAATATAAATCGCTGCACGTTTCAGATGAAAAAAACCGCGACTTCTATGTATGAAAATATCACAGTTAGGAGATTTATAGCGAGTGGTTCCCTGCATTATTACAGCAAAGCGTATGATTAAAGTACTAAACCGCTGCAATGGAGCAGCTCTAATGCTATTAAATTAAAGATGATGTAGACTACCATAGAGAGAAAAAAATTTACAGTGAAAGTAACAAAAACTTGTAAAATACATTTTAATGGGCATAATTAAGTGTGAAAATAACAGAAGGATATATAGTCAAACCAAAAATTGTCCAGATATAATTTTTTATTTTTTTTTTTTACTAGTGGGTGCAGGATACTATAGTTAATTTATGTAAGTGAGGATAGCTAAATAAAGTAAACTGTGACATATTATACTCAAAAATTATTCATACAGTGGACTACTAGTAAAACTGATTAAAATTTGGGACCAAAAATTATTCAGACCGAGTCTTGGAAAAAACATTGAAGTTCAGGTTTGCATGAACCTGGTTGACAGCATGCCCAGGAGACTATATGCTGTCATTAAGGCTAAGGGTCACCTGACAAAGTATTGATAGTTGTGTAAATATTGACAGCTGTATGAATAATTTTTGGTTTATTGTAATCCATACCATTCCTTTCTATCTAAATTATCTGACATTATCAAGCTGAACTTGTTCTGACAGAGTGTAACTGAGTTCTTGCCATATTTTATTACCATTTTCTAAACTATAGCGAATAAACTGATAATGTGAGAAATGTTGAAGGTGTCTGAATACATTTTGGTTTGACTGTATCTATTCAACTGACATTATACATACTCTTTTGGTTTCTGTACCCAATATTAAAAAAATTTACAAATGCAATGAAAATATTGGTATCGGTACTCGGTATCGGCAAGTACCAAAAATAAAAGTATCGGTATCGGGAGAGTACTGGAAAAAGTGGTATCGGTGCATCCCTACATTGTACCTTAATGCACCTGCAGTTAAACAGGCCATG
The DNA here is from genome assembly GCA_018155175.1 of Sinocyclocheilus anophthalmus. NCBI lineage: Eukaryota > Metazoa > Chordata > Actinopteri > Cypriniformes > Cyprinidae > Sinocyclocheilus > Sinocyclocheilus anophthalmus. Next base: position 13,430 of record JADLZN010006849.1, read on the forward strand.
CACACACACACAGACACACACTGGCATGTCATGCTTAACAGTGCGCAGTGTACCTTGACTGGCCCTTGGTTAGAGTTAATGAAGAATTACATTAATGGCGGCTGTTGAAGTCTCGATTAGGGAGCTGCTCCTCGCCTTTAATGAAACTATTCATCAGATTCATTCAGCCAGGAAACCTCAGGTGCTCGGGTGTGCCAGCGAGTTCGATGCTCCGCCAAACTTTAAGGTAGATCAGCGGGCGTCTTAGGGGGGCTTCGATCGGCAGCTGACAGCTTCACAGCACGCCAGTGCTTGGATGAGCAAACCTAAAGGGACGAAGCTGAGGGAGCCTTGCTTCAGTGGCTGCCAACCCCAGGGAGAGTCCTGCCCACTATCCTGATGGATTAATGCAACATTCAAAAGTGCCTAACAAATCTAAGGTGTGTGTGTGAGAGAGAAAGAAACACTGCTGCGTTGTGCACCATCACTTTCTTTTCCTCCCTCTGTTTCACGCCCTCTTTTCCGAGTTCAAACCCATTTCTCACTGCTCACGCACAAGTTCACAGGGTTTGGTGCACATTAGCAGATGCCTGCTGTGAGGCGTGTGTGTGTGTAAGTGTTTATTTCACAGGGTGAGGCTGATAAGGTTAATCTAGTATTTAATGATGAGTACCCTGTTGGCCCATGGCAAAAACATTTTCGAGAGGTCACAGATGTTTTGAGCTGCGGTATAAAGAGGTGTGATTCTGTGGAGACAGAGAGAACACAGGCGACATGAGGAACTGGTGATATTCTGTTGCTTCCTTTTACAGATGTCACAAGTCTGACACGTTGTACTGTATATGCATGAGCGCTGGTTTTGATATACAGTTAATTAGTAGAAAATCAGTTCTAACACTTTCTAACACATTAAGCATTCATTTGTTAACATGCATTAAGTACATGAGTTAACATTTAACAATACTGCAGCATTTATGAATTTTTAATAAAAATATTGCTGCATGTTTTTGCAATAAGGTTCTGTATGTTAACATTATTTAATGCAATACTTAACAGTTAAAACAGTAAAAAACAGTGTGCCGTTTACTTTTGGAGGATGTTTTACAAGGAAATACTAATTGCTGTAAGTCTTTTCTGTCAAAATTTCTATATAATTCAATGTGTAACTTGCTATTTTTTGTAATAGTAAAATCTACTTGCAGTTTCTGAATAAAAATTGTTACACCACTTTCTTACTGTAATTTTTGAACTTTTATTGGTAACACTTAACAATAAGGTCATGAACTAACAGTTTAAGGGAACTTCGAACTCGTCCTCTAGGGGTCGATATGGGGACCGCCTCGACGTGACCTGTGTCTGAAGCATACATTCAAAACAACAACAACACGTTGGCCGGCGACAGCTTATGACGTCACTACCGGTGCGACCACAGCAGAGATGTTCACAAGTCTTTAACTTGGAGTCCGAGTCAAGTCTGAAATCTTTAACCTGGAGTCTGAGTCAAGTCTGAAGTTTTTATCGCTGGAGTCTGATTCAAGTCTTGAGTCTTTGGTCACGAGTCCGAGTCGAGCCTCAAGTCATTTAATGGCTCACTAAAAAAAATCCCATTCATAATCCTCATGTATTGAAATCTTACTATTTACGAAGCTGTTTTATAGGCTATAGACAATATGTGATCTATGATCTACTTTGTAAAAAAAATAGTGTGAAAGGGGGTCATATGATGCTGCTAAAAAGAACATTATTTTGTATATTTGGTGTAATGAAATGTGTTTATACGGTTTAAGGTTAAAAAAACACATTACTTTCCACATACTGTACATTATTGTTTCTCCTCTATGCCCCACCTTTCTGAAACGCGTCCATTTTTACAAAGCTCATCAGTCTGAAAAAGCGAGATGAGCTCTGATTGGCCAGCTATCCAGTGCATTATGATTGGCCGAATTCCTGAAGCGTGTGACGAAAATGTTACATCCCTTACCATATTGGGTATGCCTGCGGCAACCACTTGGACTCCGCTTAGTCCACGGTGAAGCCATCCGGGGGGGGCCCGGAAAATCGACATCGCGAAGTTGAAGTATTTCCTCAGCAACCAGCTCGGATCAGCTCCAGGCATTACGAAGCGATATCGTCCTCTTTTGGAAGGCCAAACAAAGTAGTTTCGCTTTCACAACGAAGCACACAGCGCCTTCACGACATGGCGGCAACAAAAATACTACACCGAGAATAAAAGTTACGCCTTCTTTCTTTGCGTGAACATCTGGGCAAAGTAGGCATACGGTGCCCAAATGACGTAGAAATGTGGGGGCGTGTAAGAACGAGGTGATTTAGGTTTGTGTGGCTGACTCTTAACTTTTATAACGAATATTCTGTGGATTTGAGACTTTAGTCTTTGCAACTTTACAGATCTTCTTTATGCACCAAGAGCTTTTAACACTCCAAAGAGAAAGGAAAATTTGCATCATATGACCCCTTAAATATGTAAGGTTAATGTACATCCAGCCTGTTACTTATGTTTTAATTCATTACCATGTTCAAAACAGTTTTTTTGTAATCAAATTCTATAATAAGAGTCCAATCTACTATGACACATAAGGAAATATTTGACACAGATATTACAAAACCATACAAATAAAGTATTTCTTTATTATATAATTCAGGGGTATTCAATTAAAGTTCCAACAGGTAACTCTGGAGGTCCTCTATATTTTCTTCCAAGCAAAGGTCTGGAAAAAAAATAAATACATTTTTACATGTATTTTATTTTAACATTTAGATACATGCAAGGCCATGTGACAAAAAAAAAACTGTTTCTGTTCAGGGTTTTCCTCCTGAAATCTATACTATTTAAATATTTTACTTAAAAGCAGTATCTAGCCTACTAAAAACAATGTAGCTACAATAACCAAAACTTTCTCATCTTGAGCAGAAAAGAAGATAACTAACAGTTTCAATTTAAGTTCCACCTACTAGCTAACACAATTTTCCCATATATATTATATATATATATATAATATATATATGTGTGTGTGTGTATATACATATATAGTATTTGCAGCATTGTTTTTTTTCTGCTGTGTTTTAGTGAAAGTAATCTATAATTTTGTGTTTCTGTTGTTACTAAAATAACCGCGTTATCCGCTGCTCTTAAACTTGGCGCCAGTGCGCGTCCGGAGAGAGAGGGAGAGAGAAAGCGCACGGAGCTGAAAAGGCTTGAACAAAACGCATTTGGCTTGAAATAAAAATACTAGAGGATATAGCACTGAAAGATATTTACAAAAAACGACCCTGAGCGCTTGTTATGTGATACGCTCCGCTGTTTTGACGCACTGCTCACTTAAAATGGTGCTGTGTTACGGCTCGCAGTCCGGAAGGATGCCGGGGTGCAGATGCGGTCTGCCTTTTGAAAATCAGTTATATTAGTATTTAAGGATAAAAGACTCGAGTTGCTTTTCAAATATTCACAAGTCCTTTTCCTCGAGTCGAGTCAAGTCGGAGTCATTTCAGTTTGATCCGAATTCTCTAAAAATGTAACTCGAGTGCGACTCTAGTCCGAGTCCTAACGCGAGTGCCCATCTTCTGGACCACAGTATAAAGAGGTGCTGGGAGAACACGTCATCCTCTTCTTCGCCTTCAAGTGACTGTTTTGTTTGAAGCGTGCATTCCGAAGCATGCACGTGATGTCCTCGAGGGGGCAATATGCGTGCACTGCGAGCATTTTTCAATGAAAAAACTCCGCTCTCGTCTGTCTCTCTTTTCAAAAAAGGAGGGGCAGCCGTCTGCTCCCCACAGTTCAGGACCCGTCACTGCTGAGGCACGGAGGAGAATGAGCTTGTGGGGGTGCAAGCAATCGGCCCAATGATTTCAAGAGGGGCTTTTCTCCCCGCTCGTGCTCATCGGCCGGACAAGTGTGAGCTGCTGGATTAGGATGATGTTATTTCCCTAACATCATCTGATCCAGCGGCCAGTGCTCTGCGGGTTCTGCCCAGGAAGAGCATGAATGTCTGAGCGGGGCTAAGAAGTTGAGACGCCGCCCTCCCAATCCTCCTGCCCTGCAGATGATAGCTTTTTGGAGGTTATGGAACGCACCACGGCAAGGTTTGACTTGCCGTGGAAGCAGGCCAGGAAGATGGCGCCGCAAGTTCATCTCGACGAACGATATCTTTCTGACCATAGCCCCCCAGCTCAAGTGAGCCTTCCTTTTCTTCCTGATCTCCATACGGAGATCGAGAAGGAATGGAAGAGGCCGTTTTCCTCCTGCATCCATAGGTTCCAGCATACAAGTAATGCCAACATCGAAGGGATGCGCGAAAGCAGCTATGAGAGGATGCCTCCTATTGAAGAGACGCTGGCTAGCTATCTCTCCATGGGTGAGACATCGTCTCTAAAAACTCCCTCCTTGCCATCCAAGCCCCTTCAGGATACATCTCACTTAAATGGCAGGGCATACGCAGCAGCAGGTCAGGCTGTCGCTTCGTTGCACACGATGGTGGTGCTTCAGGCGTACCAGGCTGATCTGCTGAAAGACTTGGATAAAGGGGAGGGCCTTTCCCCTGACGAGGTAGCTGAGCTGCGCCGCACCACGGATCTTTCTCTCAGTGCTGCTAAGCAGGCTGCCTCTGCTATGGGCAGATCTATGGCAGCCATGGTAGTGACGAAGAGGCATCTGTGGGTGAACCCCGGCTTTCAAAATCTTATTCCACGAAGGTCCAGGTTCTGAGCCCGAAGATGCAGGGTCCAGGCCCGTCTCGGTCTTAGGATAAGGCTAGTGTTACAGAAAAGGCTGTGTTCCGATCGTGCCCCTCTCCCCCCTGCGGGTGGGTCTCAAGATAGGACACAGCAGCGGGTCAAAGGGAGGTAGGCAAGACGTGAGGGAGGTGATCCAGATGAGGTGTTCTCAACGCTCTCGTCCGGACCAGAGTAAAACCTAAACATACACTCCCTCTCTGGGTTTAACATCTGCCCTCATCTTCCCCTTCCTAAATTCCCTTATAACCACCATCAACTCCACCTGACCGAGGTCAGGTAGGAACCTCCTATGCCTGCATTGCAGTCTCCTATGCTGGACCTATGATGTTTTTTGGTTGGTTCTATGGTATAGTAACCACCTTACTGATGGTCTGGACTCAAGGCTTCTTCGGGCTTCGCTTCTTGAACGGAGCTCATGCGCGGGAACCATGGTGGGTGAGTACGATCCATTTTAAATAACTGTAAATCGCTGGTGGTTGTGTGAATCCTTCTGCTAGCCTTCTTTGCAGTGTTTCTGGAACCTGTGTGTTTCTGTCTTTTGTCTAGGGTAGGTCTTCGGTGAGCACCCCCTCTGCTGGACTCAGAACCTTGGCTATCGACTTTTTACGGTGATGACCTCACTTGTCGATACTGGATCCAGACTGGATGATAGCCCTGTTTCCGGCTTCATGCTGCCTGGATCATATGGCCAAGTCGTTAGGCTTCTGTGGGAGCCTTCTTGGGCATCAGGTCCCCAGTACAGCACCGCATTTCTGGGATCTGCGGGTCCTTCCTTCTGGTGAGCTCTCCGGAGTGTGTGCTTTGTGAGATGCCCCCCTCCTGGACATCTGGGCTGGGCTTATGCCTCTTAGGCTGCCCTGACTGGGACGCCATACCCATGTTCGCCCCATGGGTTTTCCTGTGTCAGGATATCCTTTCTCTGAATGGAGCTCCTCTTGCTGAGGCGTCGAGCGGCTTTACTCCACTCTGCAGTCCGCTAGTTGCGCCGTGCTGCCATCATGGTGAGCCAGTGGGTCACCCCTCTGTGGAGTGGGTCTGAGTGCACTGGGTTCCCTGAGGAATGAGTGGGTGGCGTTTCTGTGGAAACCCTTCCTGAGTGCTCTGGCTCTGAGGAGAAACAGCTCTCCGCCCTCACTGCGGGAGGGTCCCTTTGAGCTCGCCGGTCCTGGGCAGACTGGGTGAGTCCTACTCGCGACTCGAGAGTTAGGACCTCTACAAAAAGTTCCTATCTCTCTTCGCTAGGGGTTGAACCCTCCGCACTTGAGCTCCGTGGCAGTGACATCAGGTAGTTGGGCCGCTTGCTGCTTCCCTGATAAGCTGCCTCTATTTGGGTCAAACCAGGCAGTGCTCCCCTCACCTCAGAGGGTTGTCTTTGAGCCTGCCACTCCCGATTGAGTGTCTGAGGACTTCTGGGCATCTGTGAGCAGATGCTTTGGAATCTTTCTAAATCCATGCTATGGTAAGTGCACACGCTAAGCTTCTGTGCACTTTCTAAAATCCACATTGTGGTAAGTGTGCATGCTAAAGCACTCTGCGCAATTTCTAAAATCCTGTATGGTAACGGTAACGCGCTGTCAGCCTCGTTCCCTTTCTCTGAGTTGGCTTAGGTCCTGGTACTCGCCTTGGGTTCCACTCAACTAATGTATCTCTGTTGATACATTCTGAGCAGGGTGGGAAAAAAATGCATGTTTGGGCCCTGTTGTTTCCAGGCTCTGCGGGTCTGGTTAAAGCAGGACCCATGCTCTCTAGCGGGTAGAGAGCATGAGGCTGGATTGGGGTTACAATGACTTTAATCTAGTCAGCATCGCTCCCCTCACTGTAGAGGGTTATTTATGGGCATGCTGCTTCCTTCCGAGCATTCGAGTTCTCTCCCCTTCAGAGGAGTTGAATTCCCCGCTCTGTGGGCTGGTCTCGTGGATGGATTTTAGCAGTGCTCCCCTCATTCAGAGGGTTGCCTATGAGCACGCTACCCCTTTTTCTGAATTCTGAGTTCTCCTCTCACGTGGAGCACCTCATTTCCCAGAGCACCTGGAACCAGCAACATCAGGCGAACTAGGCCCTTCCTCTGCCTCCCTGATGCGCTGAGTTTTTGGCTAGGCTTGCAGTATGCTTACCCTTTAGGATTTCTACGAACATGCTGTAGGTCAAGCCCCCTCTCGACTGAGAGCTGGGTGTGATACTCCCTCAGCTAGGTAACTTACTGCTAGCCAGAGCCTCGCCTTAGTGGTTCTGGCTTGCACTCCCCTCAGCATGGTGGCGTGGTATACTGTTCCCCATAGCGACCCCTAGAGAGCGCAGTTCGAAGTTCCCTTGAAAGTTCCCTGAGTAGGGAACGAGACACTGCGTCTTCTAGTTTCCTTGCCATGCTTCAGACACAAGCTTCAGACGAAGAAGCGGATGACGTGTTCTCCCGGCGCCTCTTTATACTGTAGTCGCACTGGTAGTGACGTCATGGCTGTCGCCGACCATGGTGTTTTTTTGGTGTTTTTTCAATGTATGCTTCATACACGGGTCACGACGAGGCGTTCTCCCATAGCGACCCCTAGAGTACGCAGTGTCTCGTTCCCTACTCAGGGACATGGTTACATACGTATCTGATAACGTTTTTTAAAGATAAATTTATTATTAACTAGGTAATGTTTATTTAAATAACTGTTCTTTGCTTCGCAGTTTGTTTGGAAGTATAATTACAAAGGTTAATTTTTTATTTAAACGTTTTTTAACATAAATCTATATATATATATATATTATATAATGTTGGGCATAAATAAGTATTTTGCTCATCAAGGCTGCACCTATTTGATCTGTGTTATGGTATATGAACAAACATGAAAATACTATATTTAAAAACTAATATCTATAAATGCGTTAACAAATATAGCATTAACAAATATTGACATATTGATAAACTACAGTTACATGCTACAGTTGACGCGTCGCACCGCAACAGCTCTACACTGGACGCGACAAAGCGACCGTTGCAAATAATTTTAACTCTGTGTCAGTACATCATAAATAGAACAAGGCATCAGTTTAATGTCGGGTTTTGTTGTGTCGCACCCTATACAGTCTATGGTCGCGCCACGCCGCATCCAGTGTACACAGCGTCACTTATTATAATGGGTTGGGTTCTACTACTGTATTTTGCCGCTTGCGTCCGGTGTTGACACGGTGTTTAATGTCGTTGGTGAAGAAAGCCTGTGTGTGTCCTATGCCTTAGCGAACAGCATGAAACCCACAAAAAATAAATAAACAACAGAGAGAGAATAATAATAACATTTATTCTCTCTATGCTATTTTTCAATGTTTCAAGTGATGCAGGTGTTTTTTTCCCTGTAGGTTTTTTAATTAAAAAAAGCATTAATTTTTCATAATGTTTACTGAAATTATTTGGTAGTGTGAGGTGGAATGGGGATTCGGGAAAGGGGGGCAGATTTATTTATTGGTTTAAAGGGGGGCACAACCAAAAAAGTTTGAGAAGCACTGGTCTAAAGAGAACAGACAGTGTTTAAAAAGTGCAGTCCACATGTTTACCTATGTTTATTACAGTGACTTTGAGTTACCTAAAGTAGTGTGGTAAAGCAACAGATTTGTTTTTATATTTCTGCAATCTACTTAAATTTGTGTGATTTGTTACTGACTTTCATATTAATGTTTACACTAGGCTTATTTGTGCTTATTTGTTATTTGCTTTATGTTGTCATAATTATTACATGCTTACAAGGTTGGAAGTTCAACAAATCAGTCAATATACTGTGATTGTAGTTGTTAAATAAAAATGTAATTCATATAAATTCATGCATCACCTAATTTCACAGAAATTTCACAGAATTTCACTAATTTCTACAGAAAAGAACATTTATGTTTAATCTATCTAATATTGTGTTGGTCATACTATACAATGATTTATAGCTTTTCTTTGTTGAATAATACAGAACATAAAGAGCTATAAAAATAATTGCATATTAAATCGCAATCGTAATATTGGTAAAAAATAAATTGCAATTAGATTATTTTCCAAAATCTTTCAGCCCTACTGCTAAATGACTAAATGTAAATTAAATGTAAGTTGTGTATGTAAGTGTTACAGTGATCCTTATTGTAAAGTGTTACCATTGATAAGTAGGAATACAAATAATTAGGTAATGCAATGGATTCCAATTTCAGTTAATGGTTCTAGTTTTAAAAGTACTTTACATTAAGCAGTAAATGTAAAGTTTTTAAATACCTTATGGTCAACTATTATTTTTAGTAACGTTTTACATTTTACCATTTATTAAAACATATGTCTCTTCAGGTGTATCTTGAACTACATGTTGTGATATGAACGACTAGTCAGTATTTGTACTGATTTAAATCTCACAGACCTAAAAAAAAAAACATGGTTTATTTGTAATCGAATATGAGCGAAAGTAATTTGTGGTTCATGAAGTTAGTGTGATGTTAATTCAATAACCACTCCGATTGGTTCATTGACTGAGTGAGCCATTTGAGAACGACAAACATCAACATCTGCAAAATAACCAGGTCTTGATGTATAACCATAGGCCAAATCATGTAATAAACAGCCCCTACTTGAGCACTAGATTATTCATGTTGGAAAAATAGATGGACAGAGGGCAAATATGACAAACAGCAGTGATATATATAGAGAGAAAGGAGCCAGGAACACTAAAGGAAGAGAGACGATGCGTGCACACTAATCAGGCAGAAAGGGTGCATTATTAATGGCCATTACAGTGGAGAGTGCTCTGGCTATGGGAGGAGGGGCCACAGGGCTGCCGCACGCTACTTTACCAGCCAGTACGAATAATTACATGGGCACCCTGACCGGCACGATCAGTAACCACAGAGTAGACGAGCTACATCATGCCACGCATACACGATGATATCAATGCACCATGCCATCTGTCAAGAACAAACCATTTTCAACCTTTTGAAACATTTTTCACTCTGATATAATCTGGGATGTGATGAATGTCGGTTTGAAAGCTGATTTTGAAATGCTGTGAATGTATTGCTCATTTTATATTACGTGTAGTGTTGTGCAATCTAAAAGCCAATCAGTGCGAACTTGCGTGATCCTGTTTTGCTCAGGGGGGACTGTCCCTGTAATAAGTTTACTGTAAGTCACTTTGGATAAGTGACAAATGACATATTAGTAATTGGTCAATTCTAGCAAAATAGATTGTGACATTTGCAGTCAAAACATGTACAGTATTCTCACAGGAAGTAGAAAATACCAGTATATTGAACCGTTTGTGTATTTTTCTAAGCCCTTGCAGTCCAGACACCAGAAAAATCTCAGTTAAGATAATAAACGTCCATATTTATATGTATGTGTATGTATATATATATATTATATATATATATATATTTTTTTTATATATATATATATATATTTTTGTATATATATATATATATATATGCAGTGTTGTGTGTAATATACAGTATGTGTGAGTGGTTAATGACAAATGAATGAATCGCATTTGTCCTTGCATGTTTCAACGCATTTGTCTCGAATCCCGCTCACGGAAAGCGCTTTCTGCGGCTCGGTACGCTTTCAACTCGTTTTTTTTTTAGTCTCGAGCAAGACATTCACTTACATGATTTGACAGATTTTTACTTAGAAAGGGCGACAGCGCACCACATTAAAATAAATGATCATTCATGTTTTCATAACCGCTGGCCAAATTCAAAAACGAAACTAAAATTAAATTTTCTTTGAGAGCAAGGGGCCCCCCTAGTGTTTCGGGGGCCCTATGCAGCTTGTGTATTTTGTGTATAGGGAGGATCGGCTCTGTATATATATATATATATACATATGGCTGTATATAGGCCGACTGGTAGGTAATTACAGCGTGCCGATATACAGCCATATCTCATTCCTACAAGTGTGATATTGTGCTGATACAACAGTTCGACGGCACAAGTGTGTAAACTTGTGCAGAACTACTTCCTTCCGCTACGGATTCAAATCAAAGTTTGACAGTTCAACAGCTGAGCTCAAGCCTCCGTTACTAATTCCAAAACGTCACTTTAGAACTAGTAACAAAGGAACGTTGAGTTTCTTCATTTAAAGCTTATTGTATTACTGTATTAAAAGTTCACTGTATTATGTAGAGTATTATGAGCGAGAGTTGGACTAAGCATGTGTGATTACCTGAATCTGATACAGCATTCATTCTTCAGATTGGTCTCATATCACAATAAACATTAGTTTGAATATCTGCTGAGGAAAGCATTATTTTGTCATAACGTTAATATCCTTTCATCTGTTAAGGGTGATTTG